>JAOXYF010000010.1:5290921-5314041 GCA_028565775.1 Sternarchorhynchus goeldii
CTTTGGAGAGACTGTTGGAGAGAGTGTTCCATGTGCTCTCTTTGGAGAGACTGTTGGAGAGAGTGTTCCATGTGCTCGCTTTGGAGAGACTGTTGGAGAGAGTGTTCCACGTGTTCTCTTTGGAGAGACTGTTACAGCCAAATGAACAGCAGGCTCTTACGACTGCATCTGCAACCTATTTGCCTCAGAAGACTCATACAGACTCATAATATATGTCACTTTCCTTTCAGGAATTGCTAAAAATAACGCTCTTAAGAACACATCCCTGTTCACCTGTCCCCTTGACATTAGAGTTCTGTGAAGCAGAAGATTCTCTGACTTCAGCCAGCAGCATCGGACACTGATTGCTGCTTTTTTTCCCCCATGAGCACCTGCAGTTATTTTTTCATAAGTAGGTTTTCATTCCTTTCATTTTCAGCCCGAGCCACACATGCCTCAGCTTTCCATAGTGCTGATGCTTCTTGACTTGTTCTCGTTGTGTGAAGAACATGGAGAAGGTAGTGTGGATTTTAGTGGAATCCATGAGAAGAACATATGTCCCAGGCAGTCAGTCACGGCTTGAGAGCATGTATCAGTTTCTTATGGACATCATATCCTCCTTGAAGGTTTTTAAAATAAATTATCAGGTCTTACGAGGATATAACTGTATGATGTTAATTCTATTGTGCGGAGGAAGTGAGGAGATTTGAAGTACTACTGCACAAAATCTATTGTAAACTAGGAACATGACTAGAATTTCTATAGTCTTTGTAACAGTCTGGCCAAAATCTTTTGCAATTAAACATTCTAGTTACTACTGTACGAAATAAACCTCCTCTAAGCGGAGTGCTATTCCACTGGAAAACAGAGCCCATAATGGCACTGAAATTCAATGGCACAGATATAAGTGGTTCATTCTGCTACACCAATGCCTAATGGACCTCATTTGGCATTAATAGTCAACATTTACCAAAACATAAATCATAGAATTTAGAAAAAAAATACTCTCTCACATCTCGATTTACATAAAGTTTCTGTCAATTTTAACCTCAAAATTGAAATAATAACACAATTTGCTTTTTTAATTTTTATTTAGAAAACGAATCTTCTGGGATATGTAAAGTTGCTATTCTGTCTCCTATTCTGAGTATTTTTGCTTTTTTCTTTTTTCTGAGGCCTCTCCTGTGATTAAACACACTTAATAATTACAGCTTTTCCTCTGTCAAAGATTGAATGTGTCTCTACACTATGAATCAAGGCAGCTATTGTGTTTGTTGGCACAAATAATTGACTATCCATTCATACAAGCCACAGGTTATTTAACCATAAAAAATAAAGACTTCTATCCATAATGATGACTTAAATAAAAGCTACACAAAAGCTTTATACAACACCTTCATAAAACAGCTTGAGATACTTAATGTGATCTACTGCATCAAATGATTAAAATCCCATAAAACGCATGTACTCATCTTTCACAGATATTGCACTGCCCATGCACAAGATACTTCCTGGCTCACAATGACCTTGCACAAACTACTTCCTGGCTCAGGATGCATTTGCATCTGCTTGTGAAGTCTGTTGCAATGTACAATGAAGAAACTCCAACATGCATTTTTCATTAAAATATACACTGTCCAGAATAAACACAAACAAAAAAAAAAGAATCATCTAAAGAGGATGTGTGAGGAGCCCTTGGTGCCTGGAGGTGCTCCTTGTCTGCGCGTGGGCCTCTTCACAGGCCTGAGGAGACCATGTCTGAGTTGCACAGTAAGCAGCATGGTAGGTGGTGGCAAAGGTTTCACACACATTAACAGGAAATGACACGCTTAATATGGCAACGAGTGTTGAATGTCTGTCTGAAGGACAGTCAGCCAGAAGACATATTGCGGCGTGTTGGCTTCCCTCATTGT
Source organism: Sternarchorhynchus goeldii (assembly GCA_028565775.1). Lineage (NCBI taxonomy): Eukaryota > Metazoa > Chordata > Actinopteri > Gymnotiformes > Apteronotidae > Sternarchorhynchus > Sternarchorhynchus goeldii. The sequence continues at coordinate 5,292,814 of JAOXYF010000010.1, forward strand.
CCAGACTCACTTTAGCAAATGACTTGTAAAATGGCCAAGACAGAGATAGCTTCCCAAGATTCATGGTAGTAATAACTGTCGACCAGCAGCTGAGCTTCCAGGAACGTTCCCTGGTCCTCCTGATGCAGGCAAACACAACTCTCCTTACAAGAACACAAGCGTAAAGACTAAAAGGGACTGTCACACATTAAGATTGTGGGGCCATGAGAGGAGCTTTCAGAAGTTTTTCCTAACAACAAAAAAAAAATCTCCACCAAAGCCATAGTGGACAGGGTGCAAACCCCTCAGAGTGGAGGCCCATAAAAGACCTTTATATAAAAGCCTATATAAGAGAGTCATTTTCATTCAAGAGCCATCAGTAAGAAGGCTAATTTTAAAAAGCAGTGTCTCACTATAGAAGAAGAGAGAGAGAGAGAGAGAAACTGAAACACTGAAAAGACACCAAAAGAGAAGCACAGAGGGGCTCAGGCACTTTGTGACAGGATGATATTAATGTTCACCACCACGCTCTCTTCTCTGCCCTTTTGACCTTGGTTGCAAGCCAGTTTTTGAAAGGCTGCCTCCGTTACTGCAAGCTCTGAATGATGCAAGCCAGGAGAATGGCCCTCCACTCGGAAACTCTCATCACATATCCGTCCTGGGAGATTCCTGCACCAGCTCTCCCTCACGAGTCAAAAAGCCCGCCACTGACCTGGAGACAGCCGGATGAAGAACAAACTGGGGTTTGTGGCTCTGACTAAAGAAAGGGTTTACAGCGTGTTGATGTCATATAAAATGCCTGCATTCCAGAAGAGTGTCTGAATACCCCCCCCCAAACTCATAGCAGACTGTTTATTCCTAATGAAAAAAGCTGCTAGATTAAATGTCAAAGAGAATAATGGATGAGAGCTGAATGCACACTCAGTGAGTTTAGACAAATTGTTCCATTGGACCTGAACACACATAAAGAAACTCTTACGCCAAAAGAAACATTGAAGAGCAGTGCACATTTGGACAAAGATAGCTTTTATCCAGCTGGCAGGTTTTTTTTTTTTTTTTTTAGTCCTTCTAGTTATTACAGTAATTTTTTAAAAGCATCATGCTTTGTCTATATGGACGGAATTTAGAGCCTAGAATATTAAATGTTCTATTACTTTAGGTCGACCAGAATAAAGTCTATTTGGAAAAATTAGAAAAATAACATTATGTCCTACTACTGTAATGAATGGACTGCTTGTATCCTTCCTGTTTTAACCCATTAGTGGGTGTCTATGCATATATCAGGGTTCATATATATCCATATAAACATGGGCCACATATTGCAAATCTCTGTAAACTCAATTTCATTTGTTGGTTTGTTTTAACATTGCAGTACGCAGAACTTGACATGAACTGTAGGATTAACTTGCAGATATCCAGCTTTAATATGAGAGCATTTCCATCTGTATGAGAGGAACCACAGCCCACACTGTGGCCTGCTTTACCTCCAGCAACCTTTCTGTGGTCCATATGCTGTGTGACAGTCTCCAGATGCAATTGCCATGTTTAGAATCGACTCGACCTTTTCTCCTGCTCTCCACTGCATCAGCTAATGATGCGATGACACATCTTGCAGGGAAACAACTCAGAAGACAATTTTCCAAACACTAATGGTCTCCTGAAATGCAGGGTCTACCATAAAGAAAGGCTTTGATTACTATATGGGTCGGTTAATATGTACATAAACTTTTTTAACTGATTTTTTAACTGTTTTAACTCGTGGTATTTCACGTTATGGCTGGTGCTGTCGTCCCACCGCTGCACACGTTCACTCAAGTTTGCTGACGGTGGAGTGGAGGGATGCCAACGCCTCAGGGGGCCCCCAAGTCTGTGTTACCTTCAGGTTCTGTCCTTTTAGTTAACTGCCAGAGATACTGCCATGCTTCTGAAATGTCTATATTTTATGTTTCATATTTAGTCCCATCCAGAGCAACTGTCTCTCTTTACTCTTATCAAGCTAATGGCGGCCCTCCTATCTGGCTTGATACTGAAGTGACAAGGCTCTTCTGTTACCCACCCTGGACCGAATGCTTCCTACTTATCCAGACACGGGTGGAGGTTTAATCAACTTTCCTGGACCCTCTCAACACCCCTGGTTCCTCCCTGCTGTGGCCCAGCCCTGGACTGTTATATGTATAATTTATTGTTCTTTGTATTTCTTTATATATTTATCTTGCTGTCGTGGTGACCGGTGTCGACCAGAAGAGGATGGGCTCCCCCCTTGAGTCTTGCCTCCTCCCAAGGTTTCTGCCTCACGCTCTTAGGGAGTTTTTCCTTGCCACTGTCACCCTTGGCTTGATCACTGGGGGCTTGGACTCAGACACTTGTTAAGCTGCTTTGAGACAACATCTGTTGTAAATAAAAGGCGCCATATAAATAAACCTGATTTGATTTGATTTTGATTTCAAATCCAGTGTGCTGAATTTCAAAACATAAAATGTGTTACTGTCCAATTACCCACTCTTGCACTGTTTATGGTTTTGGAGTCACAGTGACTTCTGGCCTGTTGATTGTTCTGAAGTATCATGTGGCTTGGTAACCACAGTCTTTTTGGTATGATTCAGCAGCTGAACATTTCGCAAGGCCACAATAAAGTTACTATGGAAACAGTAATATCATGCAGAACCCATTCAATTCGCAAAAAAATAAAATCTGATTCTGCAGCCGCCTCTCGTATATTATAGCTAAATATCGTATGAATGCAATGATGACAGCTTGTTGCTGTTTTGTCATGCAAAAGTTTGAGCAAAGTGCATCCATCATCCCAGCTGAGAGGCCTTGTGTGTGTGTGTGAACACAGCCCTTGGTGTTCGCTTGCTGAGGAGAAGAGTACGCTCAGAGCCCTCAAGATGTGTGTTTGTGTGTGTGTGTGTGTGTGTGTGTGTGAGAGAGAGAGAGAGAGAGAGAGAGAGAGAGAGAGAGAGAGAGAGAGAGAGAGAGAGAGTCTCACCTGTCCAGTGATATACAGCACAGGTGCAGAATGGAGGCAGTGGTGAGCAGCACATCCAGCGAGGTGCGCACCAGGCAGAAGGTCTCGCCGTAGATCCAGTTCTGGTGGACCAGCTCAATGGCGCCAAATGGCATCACCAGCACTGACACCAGCAGGTCAGCAAAAGCCAGAGACACTATGAAGTAATTGGTCTTAATTTTCCTAAACAAACAAAAAGGAAATATAATTTTTACCTGAAATGTTTTACCTATACATTTCTGTATTCACTTTATTCTTTATTCTATTCATGTATTTTCAGGGATGGAAACAAAACCAGCAAAATTATTAATATAAACACATTTTGTCATACATGTCTCATAGTATAAGCAGAACATCAAATATCATTAATAAGGTAATAGCAGACAAAATTTACTTGTGTTAAGGTTAATGCAAATGAGCAGGATTTAGTTCAAAGTACATTTTAATGTGAGTTTAATATATATGTATTAGGGTGATGGGTGAGCGAACCATTTGATAACAGGACATTCCAATCCTCCTTCGAACCACTTCATATTTGAAATGTGAACATAAATGTATGAATAAATGCTTGCGTGTGTGTTTGTGTGTGTGTATGTGTGTTCCACAGTGTTTGAGAAACTAGACCCTGGTTGAAGCAACTGCACACAAGACCCCCTGAGAACATGGCCATATAGCCAACTAAGAACCTCGAAATGGATTCAAATTCTTCTATTGTTTATGATAGAAACATGGCAATAAAAGTGCTCCAGCTCCAGCTGCCTGCTAACAAAGGCTACATGCCTGTGTCATGACCACATCAGATAATGATGCTGTCAGATTAAATGTTTTCAAAACCACTTAGACATGTGACTGTGAGAAAGACACATTCTGATCAGATAATGTCTAGAGAAGTATTACTGCCTTAGTGATTTAATGCTTGATTTGTAACATATTATTTCCTTTCTCCTCAGAAGTAAACTTTCTAACATAACATGCTTAGGAAACATCTTCAGTATGATTTACACATTATTTGAACACGATGCGGTTGTCTAACTAGACAGGCAGTCCGTCAGTATTTCCATTCTGATCGATAGTCAGCACTCCTGCGCAGGGGCTCAAGCTTTCTGGCGATGCTCATCGGGTCCTGGGGTACTGCAGCAGAACAAATGCAGAATGGCTGAGAGGCCTTAAGGACCGGATCAGAACCCTGAGCACGGACACACTGTGCAACAACTCAGTAAGGCCAGACATACCAAATTATTTATTACTATCAAAGCAGCGGAAGCAAATAAAGAACAATAGAGCATGTGAATGGTCTTCAACACCCACACCTCTGCCTCCTCAGCACACCTGGCTCCACTCAGCAGGTAACTCTGACCATTACCTGCTACCCTAAAGCAAATACTGCACGGACGAGAGCAAGATGCTAAAGGGTACAGAGCTACTGTTCTCCTCAAATAATGCTGAGGTCTGAGATTTAATAGAACATCCTATCATATTTCTGCATAATTCATGTCTATTAGACATTTGATGACCATGTGGCCAATGCCAAATTTCCATATGGTTTCAATGCATCTGCATAAACAAAAATACTGACCACTGATGGAAAGGATGACTAACACAGTGGGATTCTGCTCTCTCTCTCTCTCTCTCTCTCTCTCTCTCTCTCTCTCTCTCCCTCTCCCTCTCTCTCTCTCTCTCTCTCTCTCTCTCTGTCTGTCATTAAAAACACTGTTCCAGAAGAAGAAGGCTCTGGGTGAGCTTAAAGCAACAGCAATATAGCTGAAGGGCTAGAAGGGCAAAATGAGTCCTAAAAGTTTTTTATAAAAAATGATGATTCAGTGAGGTGCGATATGTGAAAGAATGTTTCGCGCTAGGGAGCGTGGAATCACAGTGTCTGTGAGTAAGTAAGTCAAATTAAAACAGAGAGGGACTTGCGCCAAGCTGAAGAAACTGCAGTTACTGAGGCGAAAATTACCAGCACTGAGATATCATAAAAGTGACACAACCTTGTAAGTACAGTAACTATGTTATTTTAGGTTTATCATTATCTTACCACAGTAGCTATAGACCACAGCCAAGGGTTGTGTGACTGTGACCCAGTGAAACATTCAGCTAGAACAACAAAATATTGTTACAAAAACAACATATGGTCCATTAGTGTTAAATGAACCTAGATTTACACAAGTGTGTAACTGAAATCATAGAACCCAAGAAGGTAGCAAATTTCTTAATTATAACTGAAATTAATATGTAATAAATATGTGATCTCAGAAGGTCAAAACAATGTATTATAATTAATATTTTCAAAAAATAAATATTTCGAACAAAAAAAAACAATATTTTAATTTTTTTTTACCATTTAAACAATATTTTATTTTATTTTTTTTACTATTTAAACAATATTTTATTATTTTTTTACCAATAGCTCTCACATGAAGCAGTGGCCATCCAAAAGCATTATATGAACTACTTGACTGAAATATCCATTAAAGATCACAGCTCAAAATATCTATTATAGGCATTGTGCTCATTTCTGAACATCAAATGCAGAAAATATTTTAAAATGTTGGACACGGGGAATCAGATGTTTAAACCTGAAGGAATGTTTCCTGAAGACAGAAAAGGGTGTGAAACCAAAAGATCAATGTGTTCCAGGACATTACACTGTTATAGTTCTCTGATGTATGTTTTCAACAGACAAAACAAGCAGTTCTACCTTTGACTGCTGGCCTGAAAGGTGGGAACCAGGATGGTTAACTGCTCTCTGAACACCCCTCACGGTACTGTCATTTAGCACAAAGAGCCAGTTCATGAGAGCACACCAAAATCTCTCAATGTGCCTGGCTGTCACTCTAGTTTCAGAAGAAACCACAGCTGTATTTTTCTATATTTGGGAAGCTCTAAGTAGCAACTAATATGTAAGTGATCGCTTGTCTAGTCGGAGCCATTCCGAGCTCAGAGCCGCACTGTGGACGTGTGCCGCTCTTTTTAGCTCTAGCAAAAAAGACATCGCGTGGGTAATGCTAATAATGTGCTAGTTTCGAGAAACTCCAATCAGACAGCTGGCTTCAATCAAGCAAAAAATTCTGTTATATATTTCTCCAAGAAGTTTATAGTAGCCCTCCAGAGAAGTAATTAACCACCTGCTATTCAAACACTGATAAGAAACTAAAAGAGACATTAAGTGTGTACTAATGAGATTAACAACTCAAAGGCAATAAGGAAATTAATTACTTGTGCTTAGACCATCTAAAACTTCTGCCGCATACTCTATAGTAAAAAAATGTTTGATGATTGGTGGTCTACTTTTTTTGACTTTTTTTTAGGCGTGCCCAATGTGTCGATGGGTTTGGTGCATATTCCTGATATTTGAACATGTAATGTGAAATTAATTTAGTGCTATACAAATAAGCATCTTAAACTGGGGGTTCTTTTGTGAGTCAAATGGATAAATGGAAATGTATGGAAGAGAGAGAATGAGTAAGAGAGAAAGACAAAGAGAGGGGGAAAAGAGAGAGAGAGAGAGAGAGAGGGACTCTAACCTGAGCTGCCGATCCTTGCAGACGGCTACCATGACCAGCAGGTTTCCCAGGACACTCATGAGCATGACCAGCGACAGGAAGCTGATGAGAGCAACCCTCTTCGCCATGCCGTTGCTGTGGCAACAGAGGGATGATACGAACTTATTCCACGGCAATCAATAGCATGGCACCAACTAATGACTGATTATAGAGATAGTTGACTAACATTTTATGGTCACGCAGAAATATGAACAATGGAATAAATGGAACAAACATGTTCTGTAATTACAAAACAAATGACATACAAATTGCTCAGCTTGTCTCTAAATTAGAAATGTTAAAATAATTCATGTGACATTATGGACGTTGTAAGAATTTTTGGATTCACTAAATGTTAAGTTGCTATTATAAAAGAACTTCGTCACTTGTATTCCCATGGTAACATGTCTGTGTAGGCAGTCACCAAGAATAGAAACATAGAGAGCAGACAGAACAGACAGTGAAGCTAGCTAATTTCCTTCATGCACTCTACCTCAATGTAGGTGATTTTTTTTCTCCCCCCGGAGGCTATGGAAGATGAGGAGCCTCCAGGGGAATTTGGACTCTAGTACTCTAAAACATGTTTGTTGCATTAGCTTCAAAGGTTCTGATCTATGTAACAACATTATCTTACAAACCCTACTCTGAGCATATATGAATGTAGGTGATTTTTAAAACGCATATTTTAATAGTGCAGAGTTGTTTTACTGACAGTTACAGGAAATGGTTGTTTCACGTGGTTGTTTTCTAAATATCATAGAGGTTGTGAACACTGGCACACACTGGATTTACTTTGAACATCAACATCCAGGACATGAATGGTGCAAGCGTGTGCTTGCAGCCTGTGGAGAGTAGAGAATCAGTCCATCAGAGATAATGAGAATGCAGCCCCGGGCTGCTGACACGCAATTGGCAAATAAAGAAAAATCTGACCTTGACCATGCCAAAGAACAAGCCATGGCCTCTACCCACAAAGCTATTACCATGCATGACCGCTCCAGAGTAAGGGACCTGCAATTTGCTGTAATTTGAACAATGCTATTTTCTAATAGCTTCGCGACTGAAGTCCAATTAAAAGTTGCGTCTCTCGCGTTTTATTCCTGAGAGCGACCGTGAGCATCGGCTGCCGAGGTGAGGAGCAGGCGGGGCGAGAGACAGACCAAGAGACGGCAACCGTGCTAAAGTGAGAGCGATGACTGGCAGAACCTTTGACCCCTGGCGTGTAATTGAACCGAGGCTGCAGACAGCAGACGGCTGTTCTAAGCGAGCGGCTCTGGGGTCGGCAAACACGCCAGCCTCATTGTGGGATGCGTGGTGTCCTAGCTCAGCGCCTGAGAGTGGGCAGCGGGGAAATGCAGCACATTTGAATTCATTAGCACCTCCTTTGTGTACATTGCATCAGATTCACTGCAAAAGCTAGATAGTGAAAATTGACAGGAGGCATTTCCAATGACTAAATGGAAAATCCTTCAGAGAAAAGAAGAACTTATTATTTATTTTTTTTTAATTTTAAGCTGCCCAACATTAAAAATATGCATTCAAATGTAAATTATTCTACATCAAATATGCTATAAATCCGTTTGGATTAACATCTTTATCTATTTGTACATATTTGAAACAAGATCTTTGAGCACTATAGTCTGTAGCATATTACACTGTCTATCACATAATTACAGGCACATCAAGAATTACAACTGCCATCTAAAAATTAAAATTGAATTAGACATTTATCTTTTGTTCTAGACAGTAATTATGGCACTTTCTGCTCCAAGGTCTCAGCATATAAAATAACCCTTCATCACTCTTGTTTTCTATGGTTTACATAATGTTAACAGCACTTGTTAGGCAAATATGTTAGGCTAAGAGTTGTGGCTTCAATTGGTGCTTCAGTTTAGTTCATATAATTAAAACTGTATTAAAGTAAAATAAGTACTTCGCTACTTTACACCATTCTAAATGATTACTGTTTCTTATACACTGGAAAGATTGTGATGGTATTTTAGCACAATCAATTTTAGGACAACCCCCTTTATTTATAAAAAAAAAATCCCAACAAAAAAAACCCAACATATTTTTTTCATATCAATGATGGATAAAGCTCAGAGTGATCTATGTACAGCTGACATACGTACAGGCTCTGTGATCTTCAGAGACTTTTTAAATGCTTTTGTTGAGTTGCTCTTTCACTAATAAAAGACTCTGTTGCCAGCCAGATGCAGTCATTTGACTTTAGAGTGATGCAGTCTAGCAAAGCGATGTCATGTAGTGATGAACATGGTGAAAGTGATGTCATGTAGTGATGAACATGGTAAAAGTGATGTCATGTAGTGATGAACATAGTGAAAGTGATGTAATGTAGTGATGAACATGGTGAAAGTGATGTCATGTAGTGATGAACATGGCGAATGTGATGTCATGTAGTGATGAACATGGTGAAAGTGATGTCATGGAGTGATGAACATGGTGAAAGTGATGCGTAATCTAGAGAACACTGGGCTGAAATCACACCTGATGTTCAAACCTTGCTTACTTTTGTTTTTTTGGCAAAAAAGTTGCCTTAAAGGTTTTACAACTCACCTGCCATGGAATGATGGTAAGAGTTTACTCTACAGTGACATGTTTATGATTGGTTGATCTGTTATTATTATCTGGTGTCTGTTTTTTTATCCAAACAACAGACACCAATCAACCTAAAATGCACATCTTTATGAGAAGGTGGGAGCACACCATCCCCCAGAGGTACCTCATATATGCACAAGGACATGCCTAGAGTCCACACAGAGAACAGTCAGGGCAGGAGTTGACCCCAGGTCACTGGAGTTGTGAGACAGAATTTTACTAACATGGTACCATCATTCTGCTCAAGAGGAAACTTGACCTTCTTTACCCCAAAATCATCACGATGTCTGATTGTGGTCAATTTCCATCTGTACCAAGGTCCTTTATTATCATGAATTCTTCTCCATTAATATGTGTATCTCAGTTTTCTGATTGAACTGCCTTCTCAAGAACAAATGTGCTGATTAGGAAGCAAAGGGCACTGTTTGCATTTAGACAGAATCAATGAACAATTTTGCATTACACAGATGCCCATTTGCAATTCTTCTTGGAAATGGGAAAACAAATTATATAATTCATAATCAACCAAAAATATCCCCTCCACAAATCAAAACACATGGGTGCGAAACATGTCAGGGATTTAAATCAGCTGCATCAGTGAATCAAAATCAGCTACGACACTTATTGAGATCACTCTGCACTGTAATTTTACTAACTCAGCAATAAAACAACTCTTAATTTTATTTTTGAAGTCCGCCAAGCTGGTTATTGTTAAACCAGGCTAGTAGCAAAGCTACAAAATACTCAAAATACGCTAGCAGTCACCTGTCCAACAAAATGCTCGGAGGAGGGGTGAGGAAATCTTACACAAAAAAACACAACATACTTTTGTGGTTAAGTTACATGTCCCTTTTTATGAATAAAGTATAAAATACACCAAACTAAAACAACTAGATAATTTACTGTAATAAATAAAAAACAAAAACAAAAACATCCCTGTTTTTGACAAGTCAGTTATCCACAGCATTCAACTTCATTAACCAGTGTAGCTTTTCCATCTGTCTAAAATGTCTATATAGGCCGTTGAGCTTGAGGGCTCAGTGAAAGCCTAGACACAGCCAGGATGTTTTCTCCCTACACACCCTTCAGACGTGAAGGCACTTATCTCAATGAACCTGAAACAAGTTACTGGAAGCAAAGACCATAAATCAATCATAGAGACTGATAAACAGTCAAAATTGTGAAGCGTATACATCCCAGTGTTATATAATTTCCTTCCATATAGTAGTGAAGCCATTTGTTCTGTAAAAAAAATAACTAAATAAAAAAACAGGAAGACGAGAAAGTAGACAGGAAGAGGGGTTCATGTTCTGAAAAGTCCGGAAATACTTCAACTAGTTCCCACACATTTTAGGAACCCCACAGTTCTTTCCATTTTATTTATGCACGAAAACCCAGCAGCCCCACTGAAATGAACTATAGACCAATAACTGAGTTGAACTTCTCCTAACTCATCCAATGAGCCCATATTCTTAAATCTATTTCCTGGCAATTATCAATCACATATTTGCCTAATCCTGGTGGTAATTAAAGGGATATCTGATAACGACACACACCTGGGGATGGATCATCTTGTCTGTACATTCTGAAGTGGCATGTGACTCTTCTATCCCAGAGGATAAAGGGGTCTTTTAGGCTGAATGTTGAACCCCTGTGCAGCTACAGTGGATGATTTTCATGGATCTAAATGTGAATCAGTGAACACTTCAAAACCAGTCAACCTCAAAACCTGAGAATTTACAGATGCTACTACTATACTGTCTAAACTTGGAGGTGCTCTGGATAATAAAACATTTAGCCTGTTATTTCTTTCATGCAGACATATTAATGCAGACATGTTCAGTTCAAATAAGTGTGTGTGTGTGTGTGTGTGTGTGTGTAGGTGTGTGCGCAAGTGTATGGAAGAGTATGTGTGTGTGGAATGTATTTGCATAGACCAGTTTAACTGCCTTAATCTTCTATATGACAACACCATATGACAATTTTACACTATAAATCTAACAACATGCTTAATGTTTTTTAATAATTAATCTTCTCCTCTTAATCTTCTCTTACAGTCATCATTCAGAGGCAGCAGCACACAGCAGCATTAACATTATACCACTATGGCTAACTGCAGATGAATGATGAAACTTTGCAGTGTGCTCCATGTTATCACTCAGGACTCGCTGTCATCGTCTATAGATTCCCCAACTAATAACGTTCTTCTGCTAATCCAAACCAGATAACATTGTAACTTCTCATGAATGAACCATAGGGAAGTTTCAAGAGCTACTGGCTAGTGGTAATCTTTGTATTCACAGCAGCAGAATCCAGTCCAACTTTAGACAAAATCAACTGTCTGGCATTAAACACACAGCACTGTTTCAGCTGCGTGTCTGCTTTCGTCAGGCGTCTGAGTCACTGGAAAGAGGAGCATCACATCAATGGGCGATACTGCCACAGAGGCTGTACTGTGATGAAGAGGATGCAGGAGGGAATGCAGGAAGAGCATGTATGCCTGACACTGGAGCAGGAGGAACTGTGAGCTGGAGACCAGCCATCTCACACTCAGGTACAAACATGATGTAGGCTGTCATTAATGCTTCCTCAAAGCACACACACACACACACACACACACACACACACACAAACACAACAGCAGAGATGTCACCATATCAGTTTTTACAATACTGATATCTTGCATTTGAATGTCAACCAATATCATTACAGAGCCAATTTTTTCATTAAAAACCACTGTGGTGCTGCAGTTTAGTTGTATGGGAGAAATGTAGGTTGTTAAATGTTATATACACATTGTTATTTGTTACATTTTAAAGATAGCATGCAAGGGTATGACAGATAAATCTAACTATAATAACAGATCAATCTAATTATAATAACAGATGCATTTAATATTTTACTCCCATTTCTATAGTGTCTAGATAATATTTATCACCTGCTTGGTTCACACACTCTCTTCACTACATCTTGAACTGAATTTTAATCTGATAATGATTACAACATGACTATTCATTTGATCTGGAAAACTCTGGAAAACTCTTTGGGTAGACAGTAAACTGAAGTTAGCATATTCTCCAGCTTCTTATTCAGATGTTCCAGTCCACCTTAAATCTCAGCAGGCTAACCGCAAACTCAGCAGCTCTTCTGCTTTTTCATGCACAAAGTAATTAACTTCATGAAATTAGAGAAGGAGAGTGCTTTATGTGTTCAGTCTTTCTCCTCTCTGACTCAGTTTCTGTCTGGTTTCTGCTGTCTTTCTCCTTTAGCTGACCCTGAACTTGCTTCACTTCATGGCCAAATTGGAAACAATGTCATTTGTTTTTTGCTTTTGTTTTTTTAGAATAGATTAATAAACAAGTCAATATTAATGCTATTAATGCTATTTTGTCTAATGTAAATGCTCTTGGAGGCAGAATCTGTTCCCTTATCTTATTATCAAAATAAAAGCGATGCAAGTTATTCCATGTGTGTGAATACGTGGATATTTGCATTTAAACATAATGATTTTAACATTTGTCCTGTTCAAACTAACCGGACGTTTATCATGTGACCTGTTCAAACTAAGTGAGCATTTATCATGTGACCTGTTCAAACTAACTGGGCATTTATCATGTGACCTGTTCAAACTAACCAGGCTGTCATCACATGACAGTGTGTTGCCTCTGTGCTGTTTTCAGGTTGGATCGTGATGGTATCAGATCTGTTTCCTTAAAAATGTTTCTCCCTATATACGATCCAACACACGCTCAGGCAGACATTTATTAACGGATCAAGATATGGATATAATAGATTCAAAAACCAAGATGAATTTGGACCACACTTAGGCAGAATGGAGGCAGTTAACTGTCAGATCAGATCCACATCAGCGGGGCATTCCACAAGCTGTCCTGCCAGAATCTGGGTGCTGAAATTTCAAATCTAGCAAATACAGACTGAAAAAAGAGAGAGATCAGTTCACTCTCTCCTACTTTCATCCTCATTTCAATGAGTAAATTTCCCCCAGCAGTAAAATAAACCTAATCCAATCCACTCAAATGTAACGCACTTGCTCAGAGTCAGAGGGCTCCTCTATTGTACGCTCCAATTCAAACTCTTAGAAGGTGGGATTTTGCATCTGCTAACAGTCCCTTAAGACATCAAAGAACTAAAAGCTCTTCCACGAATAAGTTAAACATTTAATCAAAGTGTTGTGAGTCTGTCTTTGTTTAAACCGTTGAAGTAGGTGAGTATCTCTGCATGAAAATGCAGACTAAACCAAAGTTTTTATGCTGATGCTTTTCCACCACCTTCCATGCAACCTGAAGCACTCCTGTCCTAAATCCCCGAGAAGGAGCACAACTTTACGATTTGCTGTATGCAGCAGCACCAAGCGAGTTGGGTATTGTATACCTGAGAGAGTGCAGTAAATGTGTCATGATAAAGCATGGAGAGGTGAAGAGGAGCAGGAAGACATGTGATGCGTAGCCATGGCGAGCGCTGATGCTGTAACTCGTGCTCAGAGGCAGAAGTAGAAAAGACTAAGCGCAGTGCTGCTGGAGTTGTCTGTGATGGTAATCACAAGTTGAGCCCAGGGTTCCCGCGTTTTATCAATGGTAATTTTGACAGCTTTGTTAGACATCCTGGAATACTGAACTAGACAGGAGGTGGAGCCACTTCACAATAAGCTTTCACTGGGAACCATGAAGAAAGCAGAAATCTTTTTTTTTTTGCTTCAGACAATAAAATGTGAGGCTTTATTTATTTATTTTTTGTCTCACGCTCTCACCACAACGACAGCCATGGCAGTTGCGCCTCAACAACAACACAGGAAAGGGTTAAAGTCAGTCCCAGGTGTAATAAGTGTTTAAGGTCACTTCTTGCTCCGCTGGCTTTCATTTTGATATGCCTTTATTGCATGATCCCGAGGGCAACTGGCATTGTCACACGATGCTTAAGGAGAATTTGGGCGAGACACAAGCAGATATGGGAGAGGGGAAAGTTGACACCCGGACAGGAAGACCACATTTCCTCTTTGCTGCTGAGCAAACGGGCCTCCCTTTGCCCCAGAGAAGGTCCCCTCCGCCCCAGCAGTCTCTGTACCCAAACCACACTGCTTACTTTACAGTCATAGAGGAGGCATCAGATATCTTTCCTACCTCCAGACATCTTTTTAACATAGGTCACCAGTGTGAGTACATGGCAGTATATCACTGTTTGATCAATGCTAATGAACACGTGTAAAGGTCTAGGACAGTGCTTGTCCTCTAACTCATCAAATAAATTATGCAACAGAACTATTTATAGCTGCTCTGAGGTTGTAAGACGAGATCTATAGCATACATGTTTTGAAAGAGACATATCATGGTATTCTAACCTCTCACTGGGATCCACTTCCTCCATCACAGGCATCTGGCCGGTGGAACTCAGGTTCATGTACCCATAGAAGCACAGCGTCTCTGTACAGCAAGAACAGACAGAGGTTAATGGAGAAGAAGCCTAGCCAGACAGGCTGTGGTTACCGTGACAATGTTATTAGCACGGAGCATTTGTTGTGACGCACTATGAACCCAAAGCAAATGCGACAGTGTGACTAATGCAGGCCACAGTGTTTATACACATCTATCCTTTACATCTCACCTAAGGAAGAACTGACGAAAAGCCAAAAAATTAAGGCAATCTGTAGGTGGGTTACAGACAAAAACGGAGAGAAACTTTGTCACTAAATGTAAGTAATTAACTAAAGCATAACACTGAAAAGTGGAAAGGAAAAAAAAAATCGCTGCTAATATTGAATTAGCATTATATGAAAGAAAGGAATAATTCGTTTATAATGGCTAACCCTTAGAAGAGTTAAAAACAGGCTACCGTTGAAGCAAACTAGCGACAGCAACCCACGGAGCATGCTCATAAAGACCAGCGCTGTTAGCAAAGTCACCCATGAAAAAAAAAGAGGGTTAGGACTTTTCCATGTGAGTTTGTCTCAAGCAGTAAACAGGCACAGTTCACACATGGAGAGCAGCCCCACAGGGGGAAGAATTACAAAGCGCTCTCGAACATTTCAGAACACAAGCAATGGATCACTGACAGTGGACATTGGAACCAATCTCCTGGATAAATAACACAGGCGTGGTGTGTGAATGCTGTCAGGTAAAACGGAACGGCCAAGGTCCACGATGAAACTATATCATGCCGTTTTAGGCTCTGGCCTGGTCGTTTGTTTGTGGTATATATAGTAAAGTCTACAAAAACAAATAAATAAATAAGAATCACTTCCACCTTTTTTATGAATCAAACCTCTTATCCTCAAACACACACCTGCTATTGATCTGTGAACTCAGATCAGTGAACTGAAAACCATGAGACCCAAGATACAACCATTTGAAGAATGTGCAAAAAAAAAAAATGTTTTCAAACCTAAAAGACCCATGTCATAAAAGCCAACTCTCGTCCAAAAGCACTACTGATCTTCCTCATACAGAACGTCTACATGTTTTACTTTTAGATTTAAGGCCAGGAGATGTGCAACTGCAGTAAATGTTTAGGTCAACAGAGAGATGTATAATACCACACTGAACACAACTGTACATAGCAGAGTTCCATTTCAGAAGCATGCCCACTGATCCTGTAATAGAGAGGAAGAAAACGAGAGAGAGAGAGGAATAGAGAAAGAGAGAGAGAGATTAAGTTCCCTTTGGGACTGGACTCTCATCATTCCCATCCCAGTTAATGGCGAAAATTCCCACAGCATTCCACCAGCAGGAGTCCTGTGTCCCCAGACAGGCCAGACTTTTTCCAGATGGCCTCCAGACTCTCTTAAATGTGACGTGCGTGTGCGCAAACTCACATACGCGCACAAAACCACATTACGTCACATAGATAATCCTTCAGCAGTGTCAGCATCAGAGCAGTCAGCATCTTGTAGCAGGGTGTTCTGAGTGCCACACGCAGCGAGAGAGTGCTGACATCAAGTCATTGAAGAGCAACCCTACGAAAACCCAAAGTGCCACATTCAAAGCAGCCCGTCCTCTGCTTTTACTTTAAACATAGCTACTATGGAAAACAGTAACAATAATCTTTCATTCATGATTTTGTTTGTTTCTAAGTTGCTAAGAAAGACTTGCTTATGTTCAGAGAAAATTTAATAAACGTGAGGTTTATGAGATCTGAAAGTTCACCTAATGCATTTGGCCCAAGAGATATTTGTTCTCCTTGCATAACAGCTAGCGAAGAATCTTAATAAGTAAATCACTTAAGCCTATTTTAAAGGACTATGGTAATAGAGTTCTCAAAAGCAGTAGACAGCTAGGAATCTGAAATGAATCCTTCTGCATTTAAAAACCTCCGAGGGGCTGTCCAAAGCACACATGTCAAGCATTGTCTGCATTTATGGACTGAGAGGAGTCATTCTGGAAGGCCCCACATACAGGAAAACAGCATCTGGAGAGAGGTTCCAAATATATGGATAAGGATCAGTGTATCCATGTGGCTTTGACTGTTATCTATCCCAGTTTTCTCCAGAAGTCCAAGAGTTTGAGACATCATATTCTCATACCAGTCAAAATCTGATCTGCCTGGATACATTTCTGAAAACTTAAAGCCTTAAAAATGTTCATTACTGGTCATGATTCTCTTCATGGTAAAAACACTTTTCCTGACATAAAAGATAGAAGATATTCAAGCTCTAGCTCTGCCTACCCACTGAAACCTAAGATTGCCTTGAAAAATGTTGCTACATCTCAATAAAACAAGTCTTGCTGAATCAGTTGTTTCTAGCAGGCAGATTGAACAGTGGAAAGTGCTCCACAATCTGTAGCCAGTCTCTGTTGAAGTGCACACACCTGAGGTTCTTTGGACATGAGAAACTGTGCTGAAGCCTGACAGGTACGAGCCCTGCTGCATTCTGCCAGTAATGAGGAAAAGTAATGAACACAGTGAGAAAGTTGTTCGCCTAAAACGAGTTTCATTACACCGCGTATGATGCAGGAAAAAAAACCAAAAAAACTTTCATCACCCTGGTGGACTTCATATTTCATTTAAATGCAAATGCTGACTTTAATGATCAACCTGATGTTTGAAGGCGTGTGTTTGCTGGCTCACGGCATGGTATTTGGAGAGGCTCTGTGTTTGTCAGGCAGTGCTCTGTGCTCTGCTTCGCTCCACTCCACTCTGAAGACGAGGGCAGCTGAGCACTCCACACTAATTTACCACTCCATTAATAATGCACATCATGAAGCACTTCTCAACAAAGCAGCCATATTTTTCTCTGGTACCACCGCTGTGGGCCAGTTCGTAAGCTTCACGAGGTATGATCCATGACAAGTGACTAATAATCTGAACGTCGTTCATACATGAATGCTGCTGTACAACAAAACACACACCAATTTATGTTACCCAAAATGTTACATTTTACATCTCAATTCAATTTCTATATCTTTGTTGTGAACTGGAATCTGTTATCTCAAGAATAGTAACATGATATTCGTCATTGGTAGCAAGTACTGGACAAGCAACTAAATGAAGTGTATTTCTCAGGGTAGTATTCGGTACAAATCGAATGCTCTCAGAATGGATTCCAGCAGCTGCCTCGCTTCCTCAAGAGAGGCACCAAGATGGTTCCTCTGTTTGTGGGGTACCTGAAAACACCAAAAAAGGGACAAAGAGCCCAGAGTGGAAAAAAGGTAAAAACATTTTAAAAAGCTATAATCTCTTGTAATTTGTTTGACTAGCAAAATATACATTTAACAGTAACACACTGATGACTTATGAATATAAAGAGAATGACTTAGAATTATGTATATATTTGTGATGTCACAAAATAAAGTGCTTTAGCACTTTAACTAAAATGATCTGTGTTGCAGCGTTGGACCCTCAACCTTCAAAACGCGGCAAAAAAAAAAGAGCCAAAGAAAAGCACTGTAATCTAAATAAATTGCAGCAGTCTGAACTAGATTGCCGACATTTCTAATGGAGCACAAATAGCTTACTGCCAAATGTTTGTGCACAAAAGGGTAAGTGTGCTCTGTGAGGGTCTGACTTTAGCAAAAACTCTCACGAGAAGAGGCGCCTGATGCAATGCAGCAGGATTTTCCAACGGGACTCGGTGCATCCGTGCGGCTCCTGTGCTGCTACTCTGTTGCTGTGTTTGCACTGCGCTGGATAATTGTCCCAATCTGCCAGTCATCAAGTGTGCTCTGCTAATCTGAACTCACAGTAAAACATCATTGCCGGACTATCATTTGACTTGCAATTTGAGGTGGTCTCAGCACATTTGTGACTTTACACACACAGTTGCAATGCTAATGAGCCTTTCCACGTGTCAAAGTTTACTCACTTCCCTCAGAATAATGCCACCTCCATATCTACCAACAGAGAAGGCCACGTTTTTTTACAGGCCCCTGGAACTCATCTGCCAGTGTGGGTTCCTGCCTGTATGAAGGGCTCAGAGGGCGAAGCACGCGGTGCCCTGGCGGGTCTCCCCCAGCCCGTCGTGCTATGGACCGGATCTCTCGATCCACTTTAGCCAAGAGGCTAATCAAACACCAGCTCCCTGACCCATGCGGCTCCTCAATCATTCGCAAGGAACAAACGACGGCGAAATCAACAACGAGGTGGGGACTTCTCCGAGGCCCACTTGGCCTGATGAATTATTAATCTTGGGTGGAGGCTATTCGCCTCAGAAGCACAACCCTTCACAACACTCCAAGTTAAAGGGAGAGTGCTTCCCCGTTTCGCCCCTCGGCCCACCCAGACATCCTGAGATAAAAAAGAGATTGCTCTGTTTCTTCTTGTTACTCTCAACACCCTATCAGCTCACTCCGATAGCGGAGGTGCATTCGTACTGCCGCAGACTCTCAGTTTTCCCCCAAAATTAAAAGCTTCCAAATAATTTTTCTTCCCTGCTGATGTTTAATTAAATCTCTTCAGTTAATATGGCATTACTTGATTGGTGCAGAGTAAGTCCTGAGGCAGGAGCCGTGTTAATAAACTCTACATAGCAGAGAAATGGAAACATTTCACTGATGGCACTGAATAACCACCTAAAGAAAGCAGGTGTCCTGAGTGATTAATACAACAGGAAATGACTAATAAAATAATGTACTCTTGTCTTTGTCCTTGTAGACAGATTATGGTCCTTTTTCTATATATACTACACAGACAGATGTGACCCTGGCCTAAAGCAGGTAACTTCCCTCTCAGATATGGGCGTAATTAAACATTACTCACCAAGCTGAGGATATCCGATAGGATCTATAAAATATAGTGACAACGTGGGGAAATATACTGACACAGAAAAATGAAAGTCTCATACTGATCCAAAAAACAATTTTCATACTTGTCCCCAAGCAAACCTGATTTAAATCACTAAAGGACTTGTTTACAGGGCCTCAGGAAGTTAGCTATGGTTTATTCAATCTTGCAAATTGCTTTTGGTGTCAATTTCCAAAAGTCTCATCACAAGAGGATAGGAAATATCCATTGCTTTCTGGCCGATCTGTTGTCAGGTACATAGTTTAGCATGGGGTCGGCAGAAGTCATTATGAATGAGAATGGCTCGTCTTATGCCAAGCAGTGAATCCAAAATGGCAGGAAAACTGTGGTACATTGCAAAAAAAGAAAAAGAATATTCTAATTTAATATTTTAATTTTTTTCACAAATAATAGAAAATGTAGAACTTTTATTTTCCTGTAATACTACACTACAATGTTACTTCTTAAATAATTAGCAGTTAAATGTACTGTGTGTAGACATTAAAGGTGACGGACACTGCAGTATGAAAGGAAATTAGATAATGATTGTATTTGTTCTAGAAATTATTTAATATATTACCAAAATGTGGATATGAAAGGGTTACTGAGGAAAACTGCTTTGAGTTTCACTTCAAAAATAAGACAGTTTTCTTTCATCACAATCAGAATAAAAAATGAACAACAGCAATGTGCAGGACGCCTCATAAATTATGGAAATTGGAATACCTTAGTAGGGAAAATGAAAACTTGGGGGAACCCATGTTCAGGGAACAGCGCTGGTTTTTTTTTGCACTTCTTTGGAGTCAGCCAGTGTGAGGAACCGAGTGCCATCTCATACTGGGGTAAGAACATGCTGTTGCAACCCTGCCAGGATAAACTATGATGAGTTCTCACTTGCCACTCCTCAGAGTAAACAATTCACGGTTTGCTGTCTAGGTACCGAGAGCAGACAAGGAGGAGAGGCTTTGGGGACATGGATGGATGGATGCTGGTGTACCCTGGTGTACCCTATGTTAGTGTTAAAGCCAGCCTCTTACATTTATGTAAAGTGAGGTTACGAAGTCACAAAGGGAGCACAGCACACTATACATGGCACGCTCTGCTGGAGCCGTACCTCATGGAAAACAGGAGCGGGAGGAGATATGGGGAGAGAGGGGAGAGGGAGCCGGTGCATGGTGGTGTGCTCCTTCTGCACTCTCTCATCTCAAACAACCAGGGGCACAGATTAACATATCACTTCCCAAATTAAGATGCATTCTCTGTAATCTGTAGAAAGAGGATGAGATAATCCGTTGATGCATCACTTTACAATGTGGCAATTTTTTTCTGGCCCGCGTACAAGAATATTTAATTATAAGTAATTTGCATAGTTGTTTTCATGTGGAGGCTGGGCAATGGAAATAGCAATGAATTTTTTTTTCTTTTAGCCCATCAAATACCTAGTAAAGTCTATTAAAGATAGATAAGAATAACAATGGTATTTAATAACAATGTATTTAATATCGATGGTATTTAATAAAGAAATGAGCACCATCCACACCACCATCCCCTCAGTGTCACCACACACAACCTCCACGCCCCAGGCAGCTCACACACAGCCGTCCCCTACCAAATATAAACTAGATATACATTCCTAAAGGCCAGTCCAGACAAATTGATCTGGCCTATAACATAAGGAACACTTTAACATTCCAGGACGCTGTTATACACTGTAGATTTCCTCAATCCAGCCTGGAGAGTAGGGAGCGAAATAAATCAGCCCCCCCACCCCCAGATTCTTTGTCTCTCCAGTTAGGACGTTTTGTATGACATTACATTTTGATTCATATTTTCCATTTTTGGATTTGCCAG
>JAOXYF010000010.1:5314141-5356321 GCA_028565775.1 Sternarchorhynchus goeldii
CACCCCCACCCCCACCCCCCTTTTTACTCAGGCCCGGGAGGAGCACTCACAAGACTAAGCATTCTGTTCCTGGGTTTGTTTTCTATCCACAGGGAGCTCAGGGCTGACAGTGCCATGATCGTGTTTTTCTTTAATCTCGTAGGTAGTCTCATGTCATGGATGGTAAGAGGTAATACAGCGAGCTCGAGCTGCCTCACTGCTGGGTCACATCACTTTGTTTCTTTAATTTTCCCTGTTCTAATTAAAAGTGAATGGGGGGGTTAACTGAAGCACTTATTTCTACAGGGAATTTTTTGAAGTGTTTTACTGCGCCAGCACAGAAATGCGTTCTACCAAGTTGCTTGCTGGACCTTCTGAACTTAAAGCACACCTCTCAAGGGAAATCAATATGGCAATCTGAATGAGTTGGTTTCACATCTTTTCTTCCATTGATTTCCACTAGCCACACGTTTAACAACAAACAACATTCAGCTTCTTGGACAACCTTACCCTTCTGAAATGCATTTAATAATTCTACTATGTTTATTTTTAACAAGTAAAAATCTAAATGCCCAGAGACACTTTTGAGCACACTTTAGCAATTAAAATTAAACCTGACTGCAAATTTGCATGTGCATTTTGAAGAGTAGGATCAAAGCAGCACATCTAGTCCAGCACTGCTCAGCCATTGCTTCATGCATGTTCTGCTGTAAAGGCAGACTTCACCTACAACAACCACCTAAAGTCATTTTGTCCCCATAGATGAACAAATATACGTATCCTGAATAGCAGCTCTTCCCCTGCTCCAGTGAGAGCAGAGCTGTCCAAAGACAGCTGTGATCTTCTCCCAAATGCACTGTAATGTTACTGAGGCATGACAAAGCTGATGGAAGGGGAACTGGGAGTGATAACCTTATGTTCACTCCTCTAGTATATATGATGCACCTATTCTCACAAATATTCCCCTTTTAAACTAGAGAATACAATTTTTTATAATGCTCTGTATTCCATACAACCATCAAAGCCAAAATAATTCACATGGAGAGTATGTTTGCTTTTGCAAACAGTAAATTGGGAACAAGCGTGCTTCTTTTGAAAGTGGTTTTCCTTCTGTAAGATAAAAAGATGTTACCACTAATCCTGTCAGCATATATTATTACTACCACTACATCGTTCATGTTCTTATGTTCTTATAGATTGTAGGATACATAATTCACTTATAGTCAAGAGCTATAAGTGACCAGTAAAGATTTTTTTCTTTCATTGACTTGTATGATGAGTCTGCGTGTGAATACGCACAAGTAATACACTGTTCAACGGTCTGCTCTCTACACTCTCTAATTATTTTTAAGTATTAAAAATTGAGATGCACAACGATATGAGGGTCTCTGGGAGCTACTTGTTTTTCCCTGTATTTTAAAATTTGTCAGAAAATGACTTCAGAAAATGATCCATTGGCTTGTCAATCTCTGAGATCAAAACTATAAGATCTGAAAGGCCATCATGTACCTTCACAGCCACTTTTTTCTTATTAAAAAAGACCACCAAGTTAAGTCCACTGTATGACAACAACTAAGAACAACAACGATCAACAAAGTCCACTTCATCATATCAGTAGACGTTGTTTCTTCGGTCAAATGAGGGGAAACATTGGAAGAAGGTGATGGTTCAAACAGCCTTCATCATCATGCTGCTTATGTGTGGGTTCAGTGCTCATTTTAAGACCAGGTCAGGAAGAACAACAGGGTGGAACCACCTCCCCCCCCTCCAACAACCCACTGGAACCCACTGCATTAGAAGCAGTCCTTTTACATTTATAAGAAATAGCGCTCAGCACACTCACTCCAATGCCAAAGACAGCTCTCTTCAAAAACATTTTTGTCATAACACACTCCAAAGCTGAGTAAACATAAATGCAATTTACCAACAGAATGCGATCAACATCAGCAGTATGGCATTAAATGTCATTAATGGTGGGGTTTGTCCACAGCCAGGCTGGGAAACGTAAAATAAGCCCTGTGGGCGGGACGACGAGCTTTTCTATAACAAATCAGTTCGCCTGATTGACAAGAGGCACATGAGCAGGAAAACTAATCTTAGTGTAGTGAGTAAATGCATTAGCCTTTAATCCTAAGTATTACTTTGAAATGAAAATACCCCAGTTTAATAACTACACGTGGAAATGTCAGTTAAGAACTTATTAGGGAAAAGAGTACTGCCAAATCAGAGAGGCTGTAGAACCTTATGGAACAGTAGTCTCTGAGCCTTTTTGTCTTCGGTGGTCTGCTGAAACATGTGACAGGTGATGTCACCAGGCGTGTGACCATCAGCAAGCTGTGTGGGCGAGAAGCAAAATGCTGAAGAACTCCTTATCATACCTTTAATCAAACATTTGCCTTGAAGCAGCATCCAACAGCAAACAGTCCACAGAAAGCACATACGCTGCACAGCTAAAGCCTCGAACAGACCTGCATTCCTGCATCCTGTCAGCTCTCAGGTTTCACCTTTTGACTGCCGCCTTCTCCTGAAGCAGTGGCCATAGTTTGAAGTAAGAGTGAGTTTATCGATGGACTGGTGGATACTCCGTGCTGCGCTGTCCATCAAAACGCATTCTTTCCATGCCAGGCACGACAGTATCGACCACCACGCTCACTATTGCATAAGCATGAACTGACCTGACAACCCTCTGAGCCTGTGATGAACTTCCCCGGTCGTTAGCTCTGCCATATGAGCACAGACGAAGTGCTAGTCAAGTGCTGAGCACACGAAGTACGTTGCCACAGCAAAAAGCCTTATTTACTCTGCAATTCAGAGATGAATAACATCTCAGGGGTAAAATACACAGACAAACCACACACTATTCAACAGAAACACACTAGTTTTCTTATCAGGAGGCACTCTGTTGAATTGCCGTGCCGATGGGAAGAACAGTAATAACATTTTGGAAGGGTATGAGATTTTTAAAATGTGATCAGGAAATCTTTCAGTTATGAGTGATGACTGATATTTCAAAACAGCGCACCACCATCTTGAGCTACATTTTGATGCATAAAGGCATATATTTTTTGACTGCTTTGTAAAACACAAATGAAACCACAAGTGAAAAATAATCATCATTCTGTATACATCTGAACAAAGTTAAATAAACATCATTCCCTGCACTTTTTACCACAGTAGACTGGACAGGCAACACCATATTTTCAGTACTTGTTTACATACATATGAGAATTATATTTATTCCATCTCATTTTATCTTTAATCTTTATTCCAACCCATTTTTAGCTATTCTGCAGTGCATATGCTTCCCTAAAAGGTGCTAAACTGAATCTCATGCACTTGGAAGCAATGTTATCTGAGAATATTTATGTGGCTTTTGGACCTTTGAACAAGATCATTCACTGTAGGCTTCCCTACAAAGTATACTGTATATAATATTAACTTGTGTAGATTACATAATACTGTATTAAGTCTTACATTTAAAATTCATACTACATACATTCTACATATAAAAACAATAAAAACAACAACATAGTTGCCTTAACCACCTGTTAGAAAGTTATTTTAAGTTCTAAAATTTATTGTACAAATCATTGTAACAGAAATCTGTCTTTTTAAAAATAACCATTTGCTGGTTTTGAGAATTTCAGCATAATAAAGCCTTTTGACTTTTGAGTGTACCACAAGAAGATTTTTCGCCTCACTTTATGTTACAATGCATTTTCAAAATTATGTTGTTAAAATCACGTTGCGAATCCTGGCGCGTAGCCTAAGAACGAACAAATTAAACAGACATAAAATATCTAGTGACAACGCCAACTACTCTGTATTTTCACGTTCATGTCAGTATTTAAGTTATCGAGCTCACCAGTGACGTAGCTCAGCACATTTCAAACCAATCAACAAAAGCAAAAAAAAAAAAACATTTCTGAAATCTCTGAAACATTTTTTTTTCATTTGATGGTGCCCTTTTCACTAACATTAGCCTCTCGTGGTTACAAACATAGTATTGCCTTCCAGTAATATTCGGAGTTAACGTGATTGCGTTCTTGCAAACAGCAGTTTTAATGTAATTTACGCACTGTTGTAAAACCTTCATATGTAATAAATAATAATAAATATGATAATTACTCACCATTTCCACGAGGAGACCCTGGATCAAAACCATGGCAAGGTTCTAAATCCTCATGTGGGAAATCGCATCCTCGCATGTGAAAGGGGGGGTTAGTATACGGAAATAAACAACTTCTAGGTTTACCTACGTTTGTCTCTGGCTGACACCGGCAAAAATAGTTTTCCACGAGTTCCAGGCGACAACAGTAGGTGCGCAAACTGAGAGCTTCACCTACGCGCGCTGCTCACTGGATGAAATACGGTTATCGCTTGGATCGAGCGCGCGCGTCGTTTCCACGGCGAAAACCAAACTGTACTTTCAAGTCCCACCTCTTTCGCGTGATTCCGAGCTTAATTTGGCCATTGCCTTTACCAAGTAAAGCAAATACTGCAGACTTTTTTTGTGTGATTTACGCAGTCTTATATTTTACCGAGGTCGTGATTCACAGTCGTGATCCACATTATAAGCTGAATCTAATAAAACTGTATACGTTTAAGTTAGACTATTCTGAATACTCGCGTTGTTTATTTGGATCAACTACGTCAAGTATTAATTTATACAAATGTAAAATGCAGTAACACATTACAAGGGCATTGCATGTAAACTACAATTTCACACCTCCATTCTACATAACTCAGTTTCTCGTTTTATTCACACATTCCCTTGTGTGTCTCAGCCTGCCCGATTTGTCCTTAATGCTAATTTATAATATTGGTAGTGAAATATTTTAAACATTTACAGAAATCAGCAAGGACTTTCCAAAAAGCTTCTTAAGTGTGATTTGTTGTATTTCTAGGCAGGTTCTACAAATATGGTAACAAAATGTGCAATCTTTCTGCAGCTAAGAATAAAAGTGCCATTACTCTTTAAATCTTAACCTAGGTCAAATGCAGCTACACTACAGTAGAACATCACTGCTATTTCTTTTCAGCCAGACCTATTTTTCTTCATTTGAAACACATACTTCATTATGGGGGTCATAAGTATGCTCTAGAGTTGATGTAGCACATGTTACAGTCTAAATCAGCTATTAGGTTTGTGAACCACAAGTACTTTCCCAAAAATATTTTTCTTCCTGAGGACACAGGTATGGTATAGATCTGAATATCATATTAGGCTGTAAAATAATATTTTTCTTTTGTCTATCATTGATCTTGTTTCATTGTCACTGACTGCTGACACTAATGCAAACTGCTGTCAGGAAGTCTTGTCCAACCAAGTCATCAGATCTCACTTTTTTTTACCACAGGATGTGACAGGATCATGGCTGTGCCATCCGCCGTCACCCTGTCTCTGGCCATGTGGAAACAGGGGAAAAAAAACAAACTTCTCTCCTCCAAACAAACAAACAAACATCCAAAAAAAAGAGAAAATCTAGAAGTCAGGAAAAGCATCGGGAGCAGAGGCCTGTCAGTGATCCTCAGTCTGAAGATGAATGAGTTCTGGAATTAGGTGTCCTCTTAAGCATCCTTTCGCTCCCTGTGACGTCGCCTCAGACTCCCTCTATCTGTTCATCGCGTGACAGTGTGACGTCTCAACCCGCTTTGCCCCACTGCGCATTCTCAAGAGTGCATGTCCACCTGCTTTTCCGGCCGTGGAGCCAAACCTGGCAGCCACCTTCCCCCGTCCCTGCGAAATCTCACTCCCACTCCACCCGCTGACATGACAGCACAAAATGATCACCCTCGAGGCACTTTCCCTGACGTTCCACGCCTCTGCAGTAGAGAAATGGGCACACGCGGGAATTTGGTTTCCTCATGAACAGGCCAGTATGTAGACCTAGTGAGTGAGTAGAGCATCAAATATTAGTCATGTATCTTTCAGGATTAGGCATACTCCTATACTGAAGAGCCAAGAAATATTTGTTGACTTAATACCATTAATTAGACTTTTAGACACTCATTGAAACCTAAATGAAAAGCAACGTACTGCTTATGCAATAACTTAACTGTCTGAAATGTCCTTATGGAGAAAACGCAGCCAGCCAGACGGCCCGGAACACCTAATACACTTACCTGAGCATTTTGTCTGCCTGTATCATGTTGCTTCAAGAGGTTGCCTTAATTAGTTTAGGTTCAGAACCTGTGTCTGTGGCCTCCCAAGATAATGTATTATCCAGGAACCTTTTTCCAGCCAATACACCTTAGTAACAAACTTAACAAATTTAGTACTGATTGTCATATTGCAAAGGTTTTGAGATGCATGATTGGGTCACATCTGCTGAGGCTCTAAGTTGCACCCATTTACAATGAGTGGACGCTGCTCCGTTCTGGTTTGGCTCATGGTGGTTAAGTTTAGCCAGGATCGGCCTGGAAGCCGGGAGGTCGAGAAGCTCAGTACCCCTGCTAAATGCGATTCGACAGGCCTGTGATTTATGATAGTTGAGTGGAGTTAGCAGTCCTCTGGAGAGAGAGGGAGAGGTCAAGGGAGTGGGTGGGGAAGGCAGCCTGCGAGGAGTACATCTGCTCTGCCTGCACTCCGCCCACCCTACCCCCCCACCCCCAGTCCAGCAGCTTTATTACCCATGTTTGGCAAACATCTCGGAGCACACCCACAGGAACAGTCAGAAAATAAGGATCCAGAGGAGTTCGATCTTGAAAGGTTGCACCTTGTAGTTACCAGCTTCAAATACTCTTTACTCAAGGTCTGACACCCTCTAAATTGGAGATGAGGATGCAGTCAATGCAGTATAAAAAACATACTGAATTTTTTCTTCCTGCCTAGAAGCAGTAAGCTGCTGTGCATAGTAGGAAGTAAACACTGAATTGAAAAGGGAAAAAGTGCATATCTTTAGTACTGCAGCTTTCAGCACAAAGTATTCAACACAAAGACATAACATTGATGAATCTGTGAAATACTAGTGTATAATGTTTCTGAATTGACTTCTTGGCTAACACATATCTTTTAGAAATGCTTAACTATGACATACAGTGAGGGATACATGTTTTAATCCTATTGGATACAAAATGAATAATGGATACCAGCATATGAATTTTGTACAAGTTTATTTGAGGACAAGATTAGTATTTGAGCATTTAATCTCAGTTCTAAAAATACTGACACTATATGCACATACACAATATTTTATTAGACAGGTAAGAATACCGGTGGCAGTATTAGTCTGAAGACACAAACGCATTGATTTGTCTCTTGTGCGGTTTCCTTTTGTGGATTTATCATTTCAAACTATCCACGATGCACCCAAATGTCAGAAACAAAGACTCTATATCACAGGGTGTTTATGAATGTTTGCTCGCTCTGTGAATGTTTGGCTTTGATCATTTCTTTTTTTTCTGAAGTTCACAGCCATGTCTCAGTACAGTGTTCTGGCCTTGTAACCTGCAGCCTACGGATATATCAGGCCCAGCTGAATCTCGCCTCTTCTGCTGCATGCTGGTCAACATCAAAAGGAAGATGCAAAGATGTCAAACCACAAAACAAACGTGTTCTTTTCACAGCTCAATAATAAACAATAGATCTGCTCAGCTGTTTGGTCCTAACGGATTTTTCTGCATGTACAGCATGACACATCAGTGATACAAGGCTGCATGTTGTGTACCCAGACTAATGTGTACTCAGACCAACAGGTACCCAGTCTAATGTGTACCCAGTCTAATGTGTACCCAGACTAATGTGTACCCAGACTAATGTGTACCCAGACCAACAGGTACCCAGTCTAATGTGTACCCAGTCTAATATGTACCCAGACTAATGTGTACCCAGACTAATGTGTACCCAGACCAACAGGTACCTAGACTAATGTGTACCCAGACTAATGTGTACCTAGACCAACAGGTACCCAGACTAATGTGTACCCAGACTAATGTGTACCCAGACCAACACGTACCCAGTCTAATGTGTACCCAGACTACTAAGTACCCAGACTAATGAGTAGACTAATATGTACACAGACTATAGTATACTTGTACCCAGTATATATAAACTGCAGTTCATCACCAGCGTAATGATTTTTCATAAATGTTACCAAAATAGTGAAAGCACAACAAGCTGACACCAAGTGCACTTAGTACAACACCATGGAAACAGGAAATGTATCCTATAAATGGAAGGTCTGAGTTAAATGTGCAAGATGGAAATATCACATTTAGTGTCATACATTCTTGAGATTAAACAACTCCGTGTAGGTTATAAATCAATCCAACCAGAAGTCTGCATGTAAATGCAGTAAATTATTAAAATGCAGCTTATAAAGAAAATTGGAGTAATCTTAAATAAAATCTTCAGTGCTTTTGATTTCCCAGGCCGGATGAGTGACAGTGAGGCCATCAGTAGACCTGCTGAGGAGAAATATTGTCTCTTCCAGGGTTATTCAAGTCCATCAATGAAATCCCAATTTTATGTTGTGACATGTCTTAATCATACCTAGACCTTGATTTGAATACATTTTTCTTTTACAGCCAATGACACACGATGAGAAGCAAGGATATTACAAACTGCACTACACACACGCACTACAGTTCAATAGCACCATGTGAAAGCAACCTGTGCTGCACTAGGATAAATATTTAAATATCTGAGTGTTCATTAGTGAGGTGGGTGTGAACGGCTAATCGAACTGCCTGCTTGCAATAGAGTCTGTGCTTTTCTTCACTTTGACTTTTAGTGGCTCACTGCATTTCACAGTGAGCAGCAATTAAAATGGATCTACCAAAGGTTAGAAATTCATCAAACTACAAAGATGAAACATGATGTCTGTGTCTCTTTCATCTGTCCACACAAACCCTGAAACGTTCGTGAGGATTTGAATTTATGAGAAACAGGGTTTGTACATCATGAGTGAATTTCATGAGTGAATGAACTTGTAGTGACATGTCACTGTTCTTAAAGATATAAACAATCCTACAACAATAAACAAAATTTTCAGGAATTATAAATGCTGTAAGTTTCTGCATTACTGATTGCTGTGCACTGTTTAAAAAAATGAAATAAGTTAATTGGCATTTACACAGTCTGCACAAATTATGTCTGGAATTGAGCACTGCACAATGCAAAAGGTACCTTTTGTTTATAAGGAGTACTTTCCTCAGCATGATCACTGATAGTTGTCCTCCTGACTTTAATTGTCCTCCTGACTTTAATTAAATGGACTTTAATTAAATGGACTTTAATTAAATGGACTTTACCTTCAGTTTCAGTTTTATGTTATATTATTTCTTGCTTCCCTTTTACTTGATTAAAACGGCAGATGCCACCATAGATCTGTATGGGCTTTACTTAATAAAGACTGGTTCTAACAGGGGCATGTCATGCTCAGACTTTATCAAATATCTCACCCAGCCACCAAGCATTCTCAGCATCTCTCCAAGCTTCAAAGAAGTCTAATAGCGTTTGTGTGTTGTGTTATCAGTCAAAATAACAAAAATACAGATGTGTACTCTTTATGATATTAGACACTGCCTCACAAATGCCACACAGACAGTTATCAGGAAGACAGCGTGTTTTGCTCTGCTGAGTTAATTGGGTGTCATTTGTCACCAGTGAGGAATGATACACAACTGTGCTGACTTAACAGGCTCGAGCCCCACAGGAAAGCACCTCACTGGCAGTTCTGGGGATGAACAACACCATGGTGGATCAAAAGAAACCCTGATATAAAATGGGACAGCAAATCCCTGCGGTTTGTTTTTTGTGTGTTTGTGAAGCTATGTGCTTTGTAAAATGCTAGCTAGCATATCTCCACCAAGAACAGAAAGTGTTGGCATTATCAGCATTTTATCACTCCTTTCTCTCTTTTATGTTGGAGCTGGCAGTTTGTTTGATATGAACATAGAAGTATCAAGTACAGCAGTGGACCATAAAATGTGCTGGTTTATCAGTACACGATTGGTAAGCATTGCTGAAAATAGACTTTGTGATATCAATAAAAATGTGACATTAAAAAAATGTTTTTGAGAGCTGTCTGGCAAAGTAAAATTCAGTTGAGGTTATATATGGAGTGTAGATTTTCAAGAACACTCTAAAATATCATAACCAAAAAAACTAGTGTTTTGATTACTTTACTGCACATTACCCTTCACCTAACACAAAATGACACACAACTGGCTGAGAGCCCAAACTCATGACACCATGTGACCTGAAATTAAGCCAGAGGACAATATTCTCTCTAGATGATGCCCCATTCGACATCATTACAGCAGAAAAGCACAAAGCCACCAGGCTGTCTGTTTTTCAAAAATGTAATGCCCTTGGAACATGCTCAAATAGCTAACCATACAGAATATAAACATATCTATGAAACAAGAAGAAATGTTTACTATACTATACTATACTATACTATACTATACTGCTAGTAATAGTAATAGTAATACTATAACACTCTAGTGCTCCATCTCTCTTGTGCCCCTATCCTTTTAGTGCTCCCATCTTTGTAGTACTCCATCCCTCTAGTGCCCCCATCTCTCTAGTGCCCCATCTCTCTAGTGCCCCATCTCTCTAGTGCCCCCATCCGTTCAATAACATCGTCCCAGTAGTGGTGAGATCCTGACTCCTCTACTCAAAGAGAACTTAAACCTGATGGACCTTCATTTCAAATCATAACACATGCATGTTACTCTCCCAAACTCAGCCATATTTCTGGGGCTAATGCTGACATGTCACTGGCAGAGTGAGGACATGTTGTATGTTTCATTGCTGTACACAGCATTTGGCAGGAGATGTTAATTAAAGTGGCTGTCGTTGATTGAAAAGCTTCTTTTTGGAGACCTCTGACCCTGTTTGCTTCCATGCAGCAATGGCAAATGGTGCTTGTCGGTCCTCAAGTAAACGGGCTAACAGAATTGAAAGGTCTCCTGACTAGCTGCAGGGGGTATGCAGGGGACAACCCAGAGCCCAACTGCCTGCATGTCGGCCATCTGCAACCATCTGGAAAATGGGAGCAGACCACAGCGATGGTTAAGGACACACTAAGGGCTGTTTGTTTGAACTGGCCGCGTGCAGTTGGTGGGAAAGGAATTAAATCCATTGAGTGGAATGTAAACACTATCGAATAATTGATCTTGGCCCATGTATGCAAGTTGGGGGTCTGTAAATTGCACAGTGTCTCAGCTGGTAACAGATACTGGCATTTGGTCTACATGATAGATAGGACTGACAGAATAAACCCCAAGGGGATATTGTCCCTGATATTTATTTAATCCATTTCTTTCATCCACACTTATCCCGAAATCACCAGTCCATGATAGGAGAAGCATTCACCAGGTAACCTTGACAAAAATGTGGATGATGCTCAGTAATAAGTTAAACAAACTCCCATCAGTACAAATGTACAAAGGTTCCTTTTTTCGTTCCCAGTGGGAAAATTTTATTTTATTTATTTTTTTTACAAACCTTCTATTACATTTCCTACTTTGTCTCTCTTTTTTCCAGTTGGACAAATATTTTTGTACCAAGAAGCAATCATTTCTGTAGGATCGCAGGATAGCCTTTCTGAAACTTGACAAGGACCAGAAGTTAGCAAAACACCTGATCCTCATTTTGTAAGTGATTAACTAGGCTGCTGCTGGTGATTTCCCTGAAATCCCCACAGCACACTTACAGCATGGTTTTAGACAGCCTGTGTGTGTTCTCAGTGGATTCTCATTACAATACCATCTGGGTGGTGTAGGTGGATGCAGACAAATGAAATGTCATAACTTTGTCTTGTGCTGGACAGCTTTGTGCAAAACAAAAGAAAGTACAGTTTGATGTAAGCACCTACTTCATCCATTCTTCACACCTCTTTCACACTACTCTTCATCTGCCTCTCCTACTGGCCATTTGGTTTCAAGTGGGTTGGAGATGCAAATCACGCCGTTCTGGCCCTTGGCTATACAGTGCAGCAAGGACGCACTATTCTTTCACTCTTTCACAAAGCAATGACATAATTTTCTTTACCTTCCCAGCATCCATTAATGTTTGCTATTATTCTTTTCATTTCTCACAAATCTTCTCATTAATCAAACTTTGACACTATTTTATTTCTGTAAGAAGGAGAAGGTAGAAGGTAAAGACTTTGCTGGAAGGCACTGACCAGGTAAGACAATGGGAGGGAACAGGGTTTCAAAATATAGATACAGTCCCCCAACCAGGACCACATACCCATAAAGAGGTGAAGAAAAAAAGAGCTCCTCTGATGTTTTACAGGCCTCAGAGGCATTGCTATTTATAGCCAATTCATACAAATGTCACTGACGCAAGGTTGTTATGTACACGCCATTCATCCGTAATTGTCCTGCTCCTTTATTAGAGTCAATGTGAAAAGAGCACAGTGGAGAGGTTGTTTGTCTGTGGTTCCTGAAGTGCTCTGGGGAGCCGTCCACTCTGAAATACTCCACCTGATGTGGCACGCTGACGTAATGATTGGGGAGTCCTGGGTGGTACTGGATGTGGGCTTCTGGTCTCCTAATCCACTTGACTCAGCATACATGAAAGCAAGTTTTCGATACCCTCCCCACACCGAGAGAAGTGATAGATGCCAGCGTCAGCAAGATGCATCGTAAATCCTTGGCATTTCACAGAGGGTTTGGGGTAAATCCCCTTACAGTTCATCATGCACTCACTCTCGTCATCCCACTCTGGAGCTTCTGCGTCACAGTTGAGTGCTTCTTCCACAGTCCCAAACGGCTGACCCTACTTAGGCCCAATTTATAGGAGAAGAGCTTGGCAGGTGGGCCCACTGTCAGGCCTCAAAAAAACCAGCATGAACTCCAGTAGCCACGGCCCATACACACTCACACCCAAGACGCCCTTTGTTTGTCCTAGAAAAAAAAAAACAAAAAGAGAACAATGTAGCTTGTTGAAAGTGGCAGGCTTGAAAGGCGCCCTCATGAATTTACAAGGTGTCCTGCAGCTCAGCAAAAGGGGAAACATAATTTGATTGCCAGGAAAAGAGTACAGCCATAGCTGCTCGGGAGGGAAGCACTTAGCATGGGCATCCCACTCACGTCTCAGACCTTTACCCGTCCTGAAATAGCAGCACTGCTAAATAGTCTGGAGGAGGCAGTTAATACGGCAGGCACTAAGCAAACATGTCTCTGGCTTTTAAATGTTGTGTTTAACGTCCCCGACCGCTAAATACACATGCGGCTCAGTGAGTCAAGCTCTGTCAAATAAACAACGCAGCTATGGTGAACCACACGATTGCACTTAAAGCTCATCTTATGTCAGATATCGGGACTAATTGGCCTTCTCTTAATCTTCTTTCCATGATAGTTTTACAAACAAGGTGCTGTAGTGACTGAGGGAGCAGAAGGAAGGGGGGGGAAGAGGGGGTTGTAGAATTACACTCACTAAGAATAATCACGAGACCTTTGCAGCCCTGGCTCTTTGTCAAATAGCACCAGTGGACTGTAACTGTAATAGAATGGCCAGTGTGTCTTTTAAATATAAATCTGGTGCATTCTGGGTTAGAGAGGGATCGCTACATTAATCAATTGCTAGGCACAGGCTTGTGCAGCATGCTGACATGTTAACAACATGCTTAAGGCAGCTAGCCACTAAGTCTAATTATTCACTGTGATAACAGGTGGTGTAGCTGTCAGAACAGGCTACACCATTTTTGGAATTAATGTGTAAGAATTCAGACTTTAAAAACTCTGATTTTTTTTGTAAATAAATGAAGTTTAAGATTCTGTTATGAACAGAGTGAAGGTTAAGATTCGTTCTGTTATGCCTTTAAACTGCA
The DNA here is from genome assembly GCA_028565775.1 of Sternarchorhynchus goeldii. Taxonomy (NCBI): domain Eukaryota; kingdom Metazoa; phylum Chordata; class Actinopteri; order Gymnotiformes; family Apteronotidae; genus Sternarchorhynchus; species Sternarchorhynchus goeldii. The sequence continues at coordinate 5,327,914 of JAOXYF010000010.1, forward strand.
AAAATGGAGAAGAATACCATTGTATAAAGTAGGCAAACTGAAACCATAACATACTGACGTGATGCACCAAAAAGAGTGTATAATTTCATGGAATATGAACTGCACATAATTATTTTCACGCAGTCATTCAGTGTCAGAACCTGCGACACGGTGTTTGTGTTAAAGCAGTGTGTGTGCGTTACTCCAGTCACTTCCGTTACTCCCGTTACTCTCGTTACAGACACGCTGCTCTTTGCAGTCCTCAGTCCTGGAGATGGAAAATCTGTGAAGGGTAAAAGCTAAAGCTCAAGCAGCCGTGCGATATGCAGGCTGGGCTGAGCCTCCCTGGGGATTCGCGCTGTGCACTCTCCTCAAGTCGATTCCTTTTCTGTCCTCTAATGCAGCAGAAGCCCTGTCCAACCTCCATAATCCAACCTCTTTATAAAACCAGGCTGAGAAGTTAAATGTTTTACTAATCCTCTAATTTACAATGACATAGGAAGAGTAACTTTTCAGTGACTATGTTGCCTGGTTGTGTATATACGTGTACTTATGTGCCTGAGTGTGTGTGTGTGTGTGTGTGTGTGTCTGTATGTGTGGGCATGAGTGTTTTATTCCACTGACATTATTGTCAGTGGACTGGATACAAAACTGACTACAAAACACAGGACGATGAATCAGCTCAGGTATCACTGTGCTGATCTCTCCAGCTACAGCGGCAGTGCCCAGAAAGGTATCTCCAACAGACGCGGCACTAACATGAGTCTTGTTAGCAGCACAGCAGAGTCGAGCACAGAGTCGAGACTACAAAGGACTTTCCAAATAGATGTATGACTGAGATTCCTATCACTGAGATTCCTGCATCCCACAGAACTAAAACCTGGAGCATCCGATTTACTTTAAGAAAAAAACTGTTATAAGGGGCTGATTTGTAAAAGCAAGCTCAAGCATTTCTTTAATAGCTACACACGGAGGTGAGATCAGAATCAACAACCTGGTAGACAGTTTTCTGACAGAGCCAAACGGCTCATCGTTAATTCTTAAACAAACTGGGGAGAAAATAAATGAACTGACAGCTAGGGTCTATCAGTACCAGCACTACACATGGGGAGGAAGTGTCATCCAATAGCGGTGATCTCTTGTAGCCTATGAAGGCATTATATGTTTGTTTAGCCATTAAACCACAGAGCTTGAACCAACTGAATAACACCAATATACCAAATTGCATTTTGTTTACGAGTCATCCAAGGTGAAGCAAGGGTGGGCAGAGAAATATCGAATGAATCACACCAGATGACCAACAGCCGTGATGGAGAGAAACAGAATACAGATGAGCAGGTGAGCTGACAAGTAAACATAGCAGGTGTAATGAACGCTGAGCAAATTCTAAAAACATTTTACTCAAGCATCACGGTTTTATGTGTTGTGTGGAGTCATAATGTCCGACTGCGTGCCTGTTCGTCCTCGTCCTCTGAAAGAAGGGCTATTTGGTTCAGTTATCTGGGCGCCAGCTTATAAAACCGACGCTGAAGCAGCCTGCGGCAATAAAGAAACGTTCGCTCTGTCAGCAGTGACGGAGCATTACATACCGTGACTGCAGTAGAGGATCGTCTTGATCGTATTACAGACCTTGTTATTGATGTTGTGTGAAAAGATTTTTCATGCTAATGTCGTCAGTAAATCTTCTCTAATAGCGCCTACACTCATGACACCTAACAGTAAATTTTTCTACAAACATCTGATCACCTGATACGTTTCAAGGAGAAACATGTAATTTTATGATTTCATAAACATCACCCTTACTTTAATGTACACCGACAGAGTATGCACACCTTGTCAGATGCTCTGGGTCAGAACACCTGCTAAATTACAAAAAGTAACTCATTTTCACGCAGTTTTAAAACCTGCTCACTTTTTTTATGGAGGTGCTGTTGCAGTAAATAGGCTACCCAACAGTGCCCAGCAGTCCACATGATGCTCCGTTGCATATTTGGAAGTTAATGAGTCATATCCAGTGAAGTCAGGAAGCAAACAAGTTCATGCATGGGCTCTCGTTCTTCCAGTAAAACCAGCCCTACTGTACACAAGCTCCCCTCCCCCAGCCTGACCTTCCATTTCTTTGTTGTAAATGTAGGTATTTATTCGCACATCTTGCTGAACCGTAGATCACAAAGTTCCTTCACATTGTACTTGACATTTAACCAACCATGCAGTAATGTTTTAGTTTTTTTTAACCTGGTCTTTTTAGTGCCCAGGAAAGGACAAGCAACGATTTGCATTTAAGATCCTAAAATCCTCCACCGAGTGAGAAGAGGTTGTGTGCAGCCTCCACAGGGGGCCAAACGAATGCGGGTAAAAACTCTGATGGATCGGATGAGTTGATGCAGAGGGGCAGCATGCTGTCACGCTTTACAGCTCATTTATTCTGAATATGTTTCCTATGTATTTGGTAGATTTTGTCATGTGTGATACAGTTTAACCTCCAGGCTCGATCTCTACATGACAGGTGCATAACGGTCTTCGGAAAGTCATGGAAGAACGTTGTCCAGCTTAGCTGCAGTTTTTAAAATCATACTTTCCTAGACAGTTTAATGGCTACTGAATTTTGCAAGTTGTTGGAATTTACCTTACTGTTTGGTTACAAGCCAGATTGTGTCTGCATTGACTTGTGAGATTGCCAGCAGCTCTCAGCAATCCTTCACACCCCTTCACACTCCTTCACACTCCTTCACTCCCCTTCACACCCATTCCTAACAACCTGACCACACGCACAATCCTGCGTGCCTCCATAAACATGACTACTGTCTACAATTATCTTCGTCTCCATAACAACTTACGTGTCACCAAAGAGCCGGTTGTGCACAGCCAATATGAGCTGCTGTATCAGAATTCAATACAAGAAATCAATACAAGATTAGTCCAATCAGGGAAAGGCCTCGCTTTGTTGAGCCTTATGGACCTCTGGGCATGTTGCACATGCAAGCGCAAGTCTCATTCACTTCTGTTTTGAGCGCGGGGAAAGAAAACAAAACTCTAAATCCAGTTCTAGGTGGGGAGAAGGCAGGAGAGTGCGATTTCAGCTAGCAGGATAGTAATGTTATGCTTTCGACAGAGCTCCCGGCAAGCTGTTAGCGCTAGCACACAGTAACACATAATCAGCTTGCGCGCTCACTTGTCACTATGCAAATTTTCATCGCCAGACTCTTGACTTCTTTCTGCCGTGTCAATCGGCCGCGCTGCTGCTGCAGAGCTCTGATTGCGTGATTATTGCGGGGCTGCTAATAGCGTGAGTCACCGGCGGGCTCGGCGTGTGCTGAGTGGGCGTACTAAGAGGCTCCTGCCGTGTCTGTTCGGAGAGAGAGAAAGAGCGAGAGAACTCCCCGAGCCAGTTCTGACGCGTGAGGCTGCTGCTCCAACAGCTCCGTCCCGCCTAGCGCGGTCGGGTGTCAGGACCACAGCCTGCCCCTCGCCGCCCTCTTCGATGTGTGTGGGCTGAGGTGGCAGGGCAGGTGGGAAGCCAATGGTCATCACTGATGCAGAGGAGATAGACTGGGCATGCTGACACGAGTCCACTGTTGGGTGCTAGAACCACCACCCCCTCCTACTAAGATAACTGTCCCAGGAAGCAGCCCCTTGTAGCTGCACTTGGAGATTATGAGATCTCAGTGAAGGGATTACCAGAGACAGGAATTAAAAGGGGCACCTTGTGGTAAATACTCTGTTCCATCAACACAAAAGATTAATTTTTAAAAAATGTTTGATAACAACGGGCAAATTACGCGTCTGTTTCCACAGGCTCTCTGTGTAGGGCTTCTGTGTTGCATAACCTGGGCTAATGCAAGCATCATAACAACCTTTAGCCGATTTAAGACATGAAAAGGTGAATACACCTCACACAGCCGCAGATGTCAAATGAGCATTGCCATAAACAGCTTTGAAATGGCTCCCATGCTAAGCATGACCCCATGAACTACAGACTTCTCGTTTTCCAGTTTGTGCTAATAAGTGCTAGAAACAGTGTTAGCCACTGCTGTATATATGCTATATATACCTTGCCACTAATAACCTTTTCTGAGCCTGTTCAGTTTGGTTTCTGTTTACTGCACAACAAAAGACCTACAGATTCCTATAAAGGTCACTAATAAGATGCTGCTCTGCTGACTCTCATGCACTGAGCCTATTTCTGTTCTGATGGACCTTCTTGCAGCTTTTAACACAGGCACTCTATAATTCTTTGAACTTCCCTGTATTCTACTGCCCAGTCAGGATATTCAGTGACATGGTCTTAACTTTCAGTGTTAAACAGGCAACACTGAGGTAAACATCAGAACTTCCTTCCCTAAAAAAAAAAGGTTTTATTTGTTAATCCTAAAACTCTACTTGCTAGAAAACATGTGTTTTCCAACTGACACTGGTAGCCATTTAAACCTTTGTGTTTGCAATCTTGGTGTAATTGTCTGAGTCCGTCCTCTCCTTATTTTAGGTTTCTAATTAAAAGTACTTTTCTTCAGCTCTGCGGCAATGTTTGAATTCAACCTCTCCTCAGTCTAAAAGATGAGAAAATAATGCTTTCATAACTTCACATTCCAGTTACTGCAATATTCAGCTGGCAGGGTGTTCAGACACAAAACGTTCAGCTCTCGTTACACCCAGTCACCATTACTTCAATCCAGTGTCATCCCATGTTAAGTCCATCTACTTCCCCTTACATTTAAAAACCATTTCTCTTTGTCCCACAAAGCTCTTGTGAGGTTGTCTGGTATTGGCTTTCTGAGGGCCCCCAGGAGCAGGCAGACCAGTGTGGTAAGCATATGATTCAGGATCAAGGCACCTAGACTTTGAAACTCCACCTGATAGCATCTCTGTGACTGCACCTCTGCCATGGTTTAAGTCTCACGTGAACACGTACCTTTTCAACAAACACTAGCACTTCAAACTCTTAGCTTTGCTTCCTCTTTTCTCACTAATTTAGTGACCAAGAGTATAAGAAAGGCACATTTTTCTAAATAGTATTATTAGTAGTAGTAGTAGTAGTAGTAGTAATATGCAGTTCTGTTAACATGTCCTGAGACATGTTCTTACAGCTCAAAAACCAAGTGTTGTTTATTATTTTTTCTCTAGCTGTGAATGCAGGATAGTCGATGATTAGACATTTAATTTCAAAACCCTTCCACATCATAATGAATAACAAGGATGTTTTGACTGCCCTGTAGTGAAGGCAGCAGGTGCCCAGCGCTGCATTTTATTAGAATGGAATTTTACTCCATTGAATGTAATGCCAGAAAAAAATGTGGAGTGCAAGTAATTAAAGTTTTTCCTTTGCCTGTGATTCGACTGAAAATCTTGTTGGTTGATATCACGTTATTTATCCTATTGCAGGTGCATGTAAGGACAAGATACAGGTGTCAGATCTCCCCCATCTCCCTTGTACCAGTGCCTTGGTTCTTCTTAACTAGGCTAAGGCCTGGACACGCCACATTGATACTTCAGGTGGTAAAGTCTTGCTCCTCAGAAATCTCAGAACAAAACATGAATGCTTTTCATCTGATGGTTTCATAACTTTACTGTTTACTATACACATGTAAAATATGTATTTAAACATATTTTACATGTGTACAGAAATTAGCAAACTAGATAGAATTAGCAAACTAGAGAGAGAGAGAGAGAGAGAGAGAGAGTCAGGAAAGAAATCGTTTTATTTGTTTTATTTTTTTAGATGTTAAGACAGTCAAGAGTGACTGTGGTAAAGATAAATACACGGGCAAAAAAACATATAAAAGAAACCAGTGACCAGACCAGTGAGTCAGTGTGTCGTGTGTCAGTAGTGTAAATGCAGGAGGTGTCGACACCATGGAGTAAACCAGGCTGGTAAGATGAGTTTCTGAGACCTGCAATATTAAAAGGTGCATATCTAACCTGGAAAGTGCTGGTTATGTATAATCAAGTCATTTTTAGACATGAAGTGAGAATAATAAGAAATGAAGTAAAAGTAAGAGGACGTGCTTGAACATGGTGCCCTGCCATTGGTCCATGTAAGATGGCCGGGTGAAAGGCAGGTGGGATATGACCTCAACAAAGGGATGAGTGGGTCATCGTGAAGCAACGTCTGAATACAGCAGGTGATTTGTTACAGCTGTGTGTCTGATCTTCAGGGGCAGCCGTCTGGGCTGGAAGCTGGAGGAATTAGTGACGAGACCTTTGTAACGGAGGCACAAAGGCTTGGTATGCTAATGAGATGCAAATAACAGAAGCTGATTGCGATGAGGACGAGTATTTCTCATATGATGAATTAGGGTTCCTGTGAATGGGTGGTGCAGGTGAGTAGGTGGGCAAGTAGAAAAAGAAAGACAGGAGATGCAGATGCTGTCGAAGGGAAGGACAAGAGATTACGTGGGCATCGTGGGAAAACAGGCAGGATCTGCCGTGTAGGATCACGACACAAAGATTCGATCCATTGCAGGAGGTTGCAGACCTTGGTTAAGACTAGAATGAGACAGATACTGCTGTGAGGCAGATGAGTGCTGTTACCGTGACAGCGGGGAAAGAGTCTGAAGGAGTCAGAGCTCCACGAGGGAGTGGGAAGAGTCCGGCCTGCGTCCACTGACATCCTACGGCAAACGGCCGCTCATCATGACACGGATTACGCTCTGGGATGTTCCCAGGAACGGGCAGCTCCAAAGCATATGACTCCCGCTGCCATGCAGATGGTTGTTCGGATCTCAGCACTGGCAGAGGTCTGGATCTCCCTCACAGTCTCCACAGGGAATTCCTAAGCACAAACGCTCAGGCCAGCTGAACAGCACCCATCTGGCATGATTCATCTTCCACACTCCATTCTCCACCGAGGCACAATACACAGCTGGAGAGGCCAGTGAAATAAGAATAAAGTGATTATGTAAATCATCATTTTTTTCCAAGAATCATTTGCACAGTGGATATGATGAGATTTTGTTTGAAATAAACATAGAAGAGACAGAAATCTGCTCGGTATTCTACAAAACTGCTTTCTGGATTTCTTGGGAATGCTGTACTAGAAAACTGCTTCTGCTGTTTTGGTGCTTCTCAAGTGCGTCTCATCGGTCTCGCTCCCATGATTACACTACACAAAGCACATATTTAAGCACTCCCCAATGGTGGCTACTTCATGCTGAGCAAACTCAGTTGTTCATCAGTTGGTTAAAAAAACAATCAGCTGTTGACAGATATCACAGCACAACAACAGCCTATGTTCACAAATTTATATTCATCAGGTGAATTCAGCAAATGTTCAAGTCTCATTTGGGAGATTTTTTTAGAGGGTAACAGCTCGTATTTTCCCAGAAATGCTGGTGGATTGGATTCAAAACAGAACATCATGTACCATTCATCTCTGAGGAATGACATCGCCACAATAACGTGTGGATTACTTTGTAAATAACTGTTAGAAAATATTAGAATTAATGTAAATGCTCTGACGGCGTTTCTCAGCTCCCGTGAGCTGCTACTTGCAGTGGCTAAGACAGGCCTTAACTCAGATGGATGCATTCCACTTCAGGGGTTCGGCGACCAGATCAATGCGATATTATTCTATTTCTGGCTCTCTTCACTCTAGGGCATTTCACCAGTGATGCTAGGCCAAAACGTACCTCAATGAAAATCAATACTTTAGCCTTTTGCTAATATTGGTCATTATTGAGGTTAGTTGGAGGTTATATGCCCTCTGGCAAATGGATTATGGCACACAATCAGTAGTTAATTAAACTAAATTGATTAGATGCACCATAAAGAACCACTGCTGAATTTAGGAGGGAGATTAGCATTCAAATGATGGGCAATTATGCGTTCAGTTAAAATACTTACAGAAAACAAAAGCATCTGAGAGAGAGTGGGGCCCAGGCCTTCGAATGAAGCATTTAAATAAAATGATATGGTTGTCAGTGCACAATGGTGAAGGGTTTGTGATAACCAGAGTGCTCTGATTTCTCCTCTCCCATCCCCTGGATACCTGTTCTTAGTGCCTGTGACAATAAAGATCAAACATCAGACGTCAAGTTGAATCAGCAGGTTGTGAACAGAGTTTAATGCAGATGTACAGCTGTTCCTAACATGCAGGTTACAAAATTAATGACATCAGTGCCTAACAGTGAGTCAGATGTATGCAGTTAAATGCTTTATAGGAAACTGAACATTCATCCACCTATTCATCCACGTGACCTTGAAAGTCATCATTGTTCACCTTTTCCATTATACAACATAAGTAAAAGGGAAAAAAAAACACAGAATGATGGAGAGCATTTTCCCCTGACTGCTCGTATAATAGCTTGTAGCTACATTGATAAATTGTTAATAGAGAGCTTTTCAGTGTGAGGAAGCCTTAGTTATTGAGCTCAGATACAGACAATTCAAATATGCTGAAGTAGGAGTGGGTGCTTCTGTGCCAACAGCAATAATGTATGTGTAAAGAGAGGAACATCCGCTGTCACGATGAGCTTTCATAACAATAAGACACGACATGCTGACATGAAGTAGAAAAAAAGAGGGAAAAAAAGATCCCCATGCCATAAAAGGTCTCTACTCTTGGCTGATAAAACCGATAAGACTATTCGCTGGTTGTAAAAGATTCAGACTCATAGGTCATATCTGAAAACTTTATTTCTCCAGCAGACGTCTTATCAGAATGTCTGAATAAGCTGACTTATAAGTTTCCGTTTCAGTTAATATGGTGCCTACATAGTCAGCTGCCTATATAGGCAAAGGGAAGCAAGGTAACCTGCTAGGTATTGGGATGTATCCCAGTCTAAAGGATGACTTCCAGAGCTCAGGTGTGTGGCTTCCTCTGATCTGCGTCTGTAGCCTCACTCACACACCCTCCACTCGCAGCCAGAGCAGTCTCGGCCAAGCAGCTCTGAGTCCGCGGGCCCAGGTGCGGCTCTGTGAGGAACGTAGAGGTGCCTTCGCCCATATGTGCTCTGTCAGCAGGAGTCCCGAAGCAGCAGGGCTCATTTCCATCCCCTGGCACACGCTGTCTATACTGCAGCATTCTGGGGGCATGGACTGGGAAGGAGGGAGCGCTTTAATGCTCACAGGCACTATGCAGAAATAGCACTAATCTGTATCCACTGCACTGTAAAGACTGAAGCTTGATTACAGAAGCCCACTGAAGTTTGATTACAGACTGCTGTTAGGGATTATGTGTATGTACGATCAGTGTCGTTGAAACGAGAGATGCTCAGGGGCAGGATTGCTTGCAGTTGGTCTTCAGAAGGACTTTGAGGTCATCATGTGGTTTCATGCTCTGGTTTGATGCATGTATGAACACATTTTTCAAGGCTAAGCAAATGTTTAATGCCGTGTTATTAAAACAAAATCTAACATTTGAAGTAAGAAGAAAAACTCCAAGCAGGTGAACATCTTATGTACATGATTCCCAACGAAGCTCTCTAATCTCTTGTAAAGAAGTTAGATTTCGAGGGAAATTACAACCCTGATTTAATTAACAGCTTCTTTTGTGCTGTGAACACTAAAGCCTCCTGACATTCTGAGTAGGAAGGTTTGATTACCTGAGAGAGCAGGGAGCGACTGTGCTTCTCACCCACCTCTGTGCTCTGTGTGGGCGTCAGAGAGCAGCCGCCAGCCCCTGAACTTTTGCGGGAAAGAAATCGGTGGGAGAGGCAGGGTTGCGCCGGACAGACTTGCGCAGAATGCTCGACCACGCTGAGGGTTCTGGAGGCTCCCGATATTAATAGCCACAACGCAAGTCCATAGGTGTGTCATGGATACATTCATCCATGTGAAGTGGGTGAAGTGTGATTGAATAGTGGACTCACTGCAGAGGGAAATATTCTTTTTCTTACGCTTGTCTGGACCCAGGAAAGGCTATCACTAGAGGGAATGCTTGCTTGCACCTGTTGAATACTTGAACATTTCTTTCCCAACTGAAGATTTTTTTTTTTACATTTACACTGAAGTCCAGTTGTCACGGAAACCGTCCCTAAGCTGTCACTGTGATTGTTTTCCATTTGTTATGACAAAGACAAAATGACAGACTAAAATGATACCTCACAGTCACTGAGGAACGAAAAGAAAGGCGTTCATACCCCATGAATGACCATATTCTTAAACCAATCAGCAGGATGTCTAAAAGAAATAGCACAATCTCTGCTGAATGATTTCCTGTGCTGTTAGGAAATGAATTCAGCCTTTCTGTGCAGTGTCAGACAGGTCAGACACAAGTCAGTAATTAACCGCTCAACATGTAAGGGCGGGCGCTTGTCAGTCTCATCCTGGAACATTGTGAAGTTCATGGTGCATGTGGCAATATGATGGTGAACATACCTGTCATAAATTTCTTATGCCCATTTCCAGTCATTGGCTAAACTATCTTTGTTGAATATCAATGTCCAAAGTCAAACAATATCTGTTATATAGTGGGACAGATAGTTATTCTGTAGACATGTCTAAAAGACTAGTGGAGAATATGCAGTGAACTCTATGAAATCACACACCATGATATACACACTCATGAAATCACACACCACACTGCACCGCAATACACCGCAATGTACATTACAGAGAGGGTATATTGTGCATGCAGAAAGGGCTGAATGATTTATGTATAGCTAGCTAATAGGCTAATTAGTTACATAACTTACATATTGTTTATGATAACATGCTCTGAGAACATGCTTTAGTCACTGTCTAGTACACGAACAGCAGCCCTTCCTTGAAATCTTTCAGCAATAAAAAAAAACTTTCTGAACACAAAGCAAAGCCACAATTTGACTGTCAGTGCAATTAAGCTGTGTTAGGAGGCAAATTGCTACATTCGCAGTAGACCGATAGCAAGATGTTTATAATGATGTTTATGTGATGGAAAATGATCAGCAACTAAATAGTGTACAAAATTGTTTACTGGAATCCTGGATCCATTAGTATGTTATAGTGCTGTAAAATGTGCCTGACTCTCCAGGGGACGAACGGTGGACAAGAAACCATTCTGAACACAGCGAATGACACACAGCGCGATGTAGGAGGAGGGCTGCACGCATCCAGCAGTCGCACCGGACTAAATTCCATGTAATTGCACACCGGGAATATGGTGCTGCCAGAAATGCTTTTGCGATTGCAGAACTGTTATTGCAGAGTGATTCTAGGGATTATGTGGAGGGTCTGGGCCACCCCACGCTGCACAAAACCAAACAAGGGTGCTGACGTATGCTGCGTGCATGATGTTCTGAGAAATACGGCAGTTGGGTTTGCCTGATGTTTGAGGAGACAAGAAGAAGAGAAGATGAGATTGGAGAAAAGCGCTAAAGGAGAATCGCTTTTGAGTCTTTGCCGAGCTGCAGTAATGAGTCTGTTTGGAGGAGGTCGTTCATGCGGCGCTGACACCTGCCAGGTAACAGAAAGAGCAGAAGGTGAAGGCCAGTGAAGCACTGAGAGGGTCAGTGTACAAAACGCATGCATACGCTTCACCGAGAGCACCAGGGTCAGCTCAGTGCACTCCCCTCATAGCATATTCACAATCAGAAGCTTTATCTGATGGTAGATGTCCAAACACAGGAACACATTATGGATCAAAGGGCATGAGATGGTCTGAACTCGTAATGGCCTAGTTAATTAATGTGCAGACAGAACATGTGAAATGTGAAAGCATTATAACTTTATGTCAACATGAAAAACCTGATAGGTGTTATGTCAACATAAAATTACAATAGACAAAAAAACAACCTATAGAATAACAAACAGTTGTTGATAGAATCTTTTCTGCAGGTTTGTGATCAGTTGTCATGTTGGCAATATCTATTTGTCAGTATTTTTATGAGATGGTCTTATATATTCCTCTTGAAGCCTGACTAGATTAATAAGAACACACTCCACCATTATAACTCAACTATTTAAACAAGTGCAATCAGAGATCATGGTGAGATCGGCTGGATATCAGTTAGTGCTGTTAAAAAGCTGTAGATGAATACATACTTTTTGGTCTAACAGGATCACTTCTGTTTTTGTTCCTGAATCATTCAGACCACTCAGTCAGCAGGGAGTTTAGTAGGACAGTTTTGACCGTGATTAAGCCTTTTAGGGGGCAAAGAGCGTTATGCAATGTTAACTGTGGGATATCGCATTATGCTTGTTTGGTATAATGTTGTTAACTGTGAAGGACTGGTTGTATCTGTTTGCAAATGCTTAGAACACACTTTTGAGAAATCCCACACTAAAGTACTATTATATTTTACCGCACATTGCTGCCTTGCAGAAACTTTGCTAGCCTTCCTCTCACATTTCATCAATGGTCAGTTTCTGAGCATAAAATCACTATTGGCTGGATGTTCTATATGATATATAAAAATTACATTACACTCAGTGTTAATACTCTGATGAAAATGATTTGCCTCCAGAGTAAGGGTGGCTTATACAAGTGTATCTAAGACAGGTGTATCTAATGATGCAGCCAGCAAGTGGAGGAATAGTTCTGATAATGTGTCTGATGAAGATTTAACACAGGAGAAGTTAGTATGAACCTCTAAGGAGTGTCAGGCTATCAGTAACCTTTGGCCAAACATTGTTGCTATGATGTTTGACACTGTGGGCTTGGAGCTTTCCAGTGTGCTGTCCGCTGGATGAAGACTACCACAGACTGCAGCTTTGTGCCTCGGGACACTTCATTCTGCTACGGTCACAATCACAGTAACAGACATGCTAAATACATGGCTTACATCTCGCACAGGACACTGAAAGAAAAGTAAGAAACCCATTAGCAATGCTTTAGCATGTTGCATATTTCTTAGCATCACCAGTATATAGTGGAGTGGAAACGTAGAGCTTTTCATAGGAACTTTATAGTGCCTTTTCTACCGGTCGGTGCAAAGGTCACTTTTATAGCTTCTGTATAACCTGACTCATTCAGATACTGTTACATTTTAAAGCAATACCTGGATATCCCCAGAGCTGCACATTAATTTACATTGTCATAAAAATATAAAATCCTTTTTAATAAGGATTGTAACACTGTCATAACTATAATAAACGGTCTGTGTGCTTGGTGAAGGCAGTGAAAGCATTCACTCAATAGATTATGTGACCTCTCTTTATTCCCCTGTTTTTGATCAGATAACAGTTTTCTTTAAAATGTGCTCAGAATAATTTCCTCATTCCTGTGAAGAAGGACATCAATTTATCAAAGGTAATGTCAATGCATAGCAAAATCCCCTGTGGTGAATGAACTCACTAGCCACTAGAATTATTGCTTTTTTTATAAACACCTCGCACAGATGAGGTCCATAGAACAGCTATTTCCATACAGGTTTTTTTAGCCATTCTGTAGCCTTTCTTTAATGGTTCGTTTGCATACAGTGTTTTTTAGCCGTTCTGTAGCTCTTCTTCAGTTGTGAGCTTCGGATCCCCATGAATAGTTTCTGTTAGCCCAGACTGTGATACTGGTTCACGTGAAAAACACCAACAGCACTGCAGTGCCTGACTAATTCAACTCAACATCGATAGTCATGTCGCTACCACATCAGTGTTCGATCTGTGTCAAGAGTGAACAAACAAGAGAAATATCAAGAGAAACGTAGTAGTAGGTCTACAGGCAAACACTGATGAAGTGATGAACAGGGTAGAGTGGTTTATATTAGCAGTGGGGTGTCTTTACTGAACCTAATAAAGTGGGCAGTGAATGTACGACATTTTGTTACGTAAACATAATTTAACGTGGGGATTAACGTGTGTGTGGACAGTATTCTAGAACTGACTTCATTATGGTCTAACGTGGAAGATGTGTTGTTTTTAAAAGACAAGCGTAGTCGATCATTCTTAAGATGGAGAGTCAGTAACACCTGAGGTGAGCATTCTCTGAAAGTAATGTGCAGTGCAGGAGAAGGTGTAACATCTCAGTTTTAATAGTTATGGCTCTGTTACGAGTCTTCTGACTTTGACTGTAATACATTCTATTATAAACCCTCTATTATAATGAACGTTCCTTTGGAGCACATTGAGTCGTCTCCGAAACCACCATTACTGGTGAGATTTCCCAGCAAATGCTCACTCTAGAGATATTCGCTCAAAATGGAGTCCTGGCCCTATGCAGACATATTGGGGTGAAATTTAGGGGTGCGAGGCAGGAGTGCGTGCTTTGCACTTCTCTGGGGCTCAAACCCAGAAGCTGCTAGGTGCTTTAACTGCTGCTGGAGCAGTTCACTCTCACTGCACAGTCCACCAGCCCAGACCAACTGTTGAGGTGACTGATTCATTTCACAGGATGTGACACTGATGAACCGGCCAGGAGCTGAAAACACTAAATAATGCTGTCACACTAGACCGCTTTCAAGCTATTGGACACTCATCTGACTCACCCAATATCTGAAGTGATGTGGGCCTTTTTTTCATGAGAGGAGTATTGTCTGGAGCTTATGGACTGAATATATCACACCTTATGGTTTTCTTGTTTGTCTATTTAGCTGCCTGTCTGTTTAGTTCATTTCTCACAGAAATGCAGAGCTAAGCTTCACAGACCTAAAACTGTGTGTGTTATTCTGAAATGAAAACAGGAATTTGCCAAACCATCAACAAGCTGGCTGTAAGAAAAATATTTGGTGATGAAAAGTAGATCTGAGTTTGCCTGACAACATATTGTATAAGATATGATTGTATACGATATTAGATTTTTAAAAATATTAAAATACTTTTGACATATAAAAATATATTAAAACTTTTATGCATATATAAAAGTATCACTCTGAAGAAGCAATCCTTCATCTCTGGGACACGGTTCCTGAGTACAAGTTCTCAGAAATCTGATGAGGCTCAGGAAGATCTTTACATCACTTATAATGGCTAAAACAGGCTGCTCTTAAGTCACTAACCAAATTTCTGTCCAAACTGTGGTGTTAGCAGTCCTGCATGAGTGATTTATCCAGGAAGATATGTGATGTGTTGAGCAGCTGGATCGCCACCGCTCTAATAAGATCCATTTCTCTTTCTTGACATAATACAAAATACAGGAAGACATCCGTCCTGATTTTAGTAAAGATGTGCAGAAGACATGCAGTAAAGATATTTTAGTAAAGACATACTGTTTTAAGCACTCCAGAGAATCAGTGTTAATAGTTACTGGCTTGTGTTTGGACAGCACACAAGGGATATGGAAAGAACACAAAAATGTCCTTGTCTCAAAACTTAGGCACATGATTCCAGCTTTGAGAAACACTGGAAATGGAAAAGACTCCAGAACTGAATCCACTGGAATCTGGTTATAGAAAACGATATCCTGGATGAGCCACAACAAGGTGATTATTTCAAAATGGGGCCTACAGAGTTTGCTATGAAAAAATACTCAGAATTATTTGACAGCAAAAGATATAATGGAGCAAGGACATAATGGAGGAAGATTCTTTTTTTGGAAACGGTGACAGTCCATTTACAAATTCTAATAGTGTAATAACAGTTTCGATCAAAAGATTCTGCTTTAAAATAATCTACATAGCTGCTAAACCACGGTTATATGTTTCATCTGTAAGTAGTCTTATACAATAATGCAATACAAGTATAAAAAATGATCCATTAGTAAACTATCTCCCTCCACTCAAACAAATTCAGATTTCCACAACTGATACCCAGAACTCACTTCTTTTAGCAGCTGTTCCATCCTGGTCTATGCTAAAAGCCACCTGGAGACCACACTGACCATGACCCAGGGTGGGGAGAGAGAGAGGGGAGGGAGAGAGAGAGAGAGAGAGAGAGAGAGAGGTGCTAGGAGTTCATCCCTCTATATTGCACTCTGAAGAGTGCACAGAAACAGAAGGCAGACCAGATCTGAAGGGAAACAGGGGCAGTGACCTTTCACTGCCAGCTCATCAGCTGGGCCTCGCTGATGGACCACCGGCAGACAGCGGCCCCGGTCCAAGCTCTGGAGCCCAGGCCGGTTGACCTTCCACCACAGCACGACCACCACGCAGCGAGAGGAGGGACCTCAGCCTGGGTCCGGTTTCCCTCCTCCGAGAGCACGACGGACGGAAGGGACACGACTCCCTGAAGCCGGGCAGGATTCTGCTTCCCGAGGCACCAGAGCAACGCTGGTGAGGAGATGTCTTCAAACCCCAGCACGCAGCGGGACCGCTACAGCTCACGGGGAGCGGGACACGACCATAACGCAGAGCTATAGCAACGCCAATGTCCGTGTGCACAAAACAGCAGGACATTTCCTTATTTCAGCCAAGCCACATGCTGAGCTTTAAAGCCATTGGGAAAATGGAAATGTTCCTTCGTGTTCATTTTGTGACCCCCCCCCCCACCATTTCTTTTTAGCAAACATCGATTGGAGCCAATGAGGGATTTTATATAAGAACAGAAGGGCAAATTAGGAATTGAAAACTGCACTTGTCATGTGCTCCACCACCTGAGAGGGAGTGGGTGTGTGAAAAACATACGTTAGCTTATAACGTATAAGCTAAATGATATGCTGCCCCACCCACACACAGGTGTAGAAGGCCCATTCAAATTACATATCTGGGGGAGCCTTTTGATGAAATGCTACTCTTTAATTTCACATGCACATTATGTTCATGCCCTGTGCTCCTATACACCATGAGAAGCTGAATGTGGTGCCAGTCACCGCTAGTGGCTTCAGTCTGAGCTGCCAAAAGCATAGCAATTCACCCGAGATCCAGACACACACGTCACCTGTTCCTTTGCACTGTAGGCTAATTAGCCATCAAATTAGGTTTCGTGCTGTGGAAGCCTGACTGTGAGCTTAAAGTGGATTTATGTCCATAGTTAGAACTTTCCTTGGTGTAATGATTTGAGTACAGATATCGTGGCATGTTGGATGTATTTACGGAACGAGTGGAGGTGCTGAACGTGTTCATGGAACCTGTTGCTTCTTTGGCTACACCAAGTGGAACTGATTTGCAAAGCAGAGCAGAGAGAGAGAGAAGGATGAAAGATAGATAGATAGACAGAGAGAGAGGGAGAGAGAGAGAAAGAGCTGCCCTTTCAACACTTGTGAATGTCTTGGAGACAAGCAGTATCTCAGTCAGCCTTGGAAAGAGATGAGAAGACAATTTTTCTTGACAGAGTACAACCTTTTGTGACAGTTTTAAGGCAATATAAGGTACAGATATGAAGTCAGCATAACTACCTGCACGTCAAGCTTCCTGAGGACAGGTATTTCTTCGACCAGGAATTCTAATCTTCTAGAAGTCACCAAACTCATTACCTGCAATAGCTTTGAACAGTGCTCATATGACAAGAATCACAAATTCACAAATATGTGTTACATATTACAACATTGATAAAACGTCCATCTGCTTACAGTAAAAAGGTATTTTGTTCTCATTATGACAATGCTGCTCTCTGGTGGTGATTTATGGGTAATGCACCTTCATACACAGCACTTGATAAACCTAGACCACGACTTAACTATTACTGATGGTGTGTTTTGGGAATAAGCTTTAGATGCATCTCAGAAGACATACTGCTAATGATCTTTTTTAAAATTACCTTCATATATTTATCAATCTCACTCATACATTAATGTATTTGGTATGTTACAAAAAAAATGTAATATACTAATTATATTGTACATTTAAAAATGCAAAGCTAGTTATTTTAATCAATTTAAACTCAACGTACCCACAAAATCCCACATCCCGTGCCAAGCATCCAGCAAGGCAGGTTTTGGTTTTCATGCATGGATTACACAGCAAGGATGTTTCAGTGCCAACTCGGTAATAAACAGAGCGATTCGTTAGAACACAGAGAAAAAAATAATAATAAGAGTTCTTTTTTATTTTTGCTACAGAGATAAGAATTTTGCAGCCAGTGCATCACATTAGTTCCTGAAAATGTAGATTAACTATCCAAATGTGATTACAGACAAAATGAGAGACAAAAATATACCCAGACTCCTTTAAAAAAAATAAATAAACCAAAATAAAAGACCGAGTACAGTGATATGTTTCAAATTAATGACAGGCAAACCTTACTAAGGCTAAAAAGCAAATATTTAACTCCAATGATAAATATGATCGACATCAAATAAATATGCAACAGTTGGACCCTGTACCATTCCCCTAGGACGACAGGCTGGAACATCTCATATGTTCATATCAGCTTGTAAAAAAAAAAAAAAAATGGCAGGAAAATAGCAGTTAGCAAAAAGACAGCAGGAAAAAAAAAAAGTCAGCAAATCTTTGAGTCATAATCTCCTACAGTGGGAGAGGCGTTGTAAACATGGCATCTAGGTGAAAGAGCTGTTCACCTAAACTTGGTTTGTGTTGTGGCCTTCAGCGGCACATATGATGTTCCCATTAATGGCCTGGACCTTAAATGTACAGCTCTTAGGAAAACTGTGAACTCTTTGGAATTAGCTAGATTGACACATGAATGGGTCACATCTTATGAGTAAATCGTCTTCCCCGTTATATATAATAAGGTCTTATTTAAACAACCTACATGGATCATTTAAATAACTTTCATAAATAAAGTGTTTGCAAGCTTTTTCAACCGATCACCATTGCACCATTTTCTCAGTAGAGATACTGAAGGGCTACGTTCAAGCCCTGCCCTTCTCCTGCTGGGTCTGCCTCCACGTACTGAACTCCCACGAAGGGCGACTCGCAACATTCAAACCATTTCAGTTGCAGTCTGACTGCAACAGGTAAGGGATAATGACCTCATTTAAGTAAGTCAAGCGACCGAGGTTACTGCATTACACATGGATAAAAGTAAATCATTTTGCTCAGTTACATAGTAGGACTTAATATGGGAGGTTTTTTGATTGTTTTGTAAAAATATATAAACCATATATATAAAAAAAATCTTCCTCTCCTTAAGATCAGTAAACTTTTCCTAGTTTGGTTTGTCCAGCAAAAACAAGGACATGCCCTGAGACACACACAAAAAAAATGAAAGCACTTTAACAACCCTGCACAATTTAAAGTACTGCACAATACACAAACAGTAATTGAGTTGGACAGCAATCATTCTTCTGACCTTTATACGTTTGGTGAATTCCAGTTCTTACAGAGCTCAAAAAGGCACTAAAAATGCAGATTACAATTCTCCACTGAATGAGATAATACAAATAAATGATATAATTACTCACACATAATTAACTCTAGCTTCATGGTAAGTGACAAATACTTGACTGCTGAATGTAATAAAGTGGAATATTTTATAAAAATGTGTCACAGTCACCATTCTGTGACAGCAAGTTTTGGCCATAACGGACAGCATCACCAACAGTGTGAAAAATTATCTCAGAGTTTCCGGTCTCCGGATCGTAGTAGCCTCCTCGTCGCAGGGAGTCGATCATGGAGGGGCCGCACTGCGCCAGCAGGAGGCGCACGCCCAGCTCCTGAAAATCTTTCCGCACTTCCTTCAGAGCGCCGACGCCTGACGTGTCCAGGAACAGCACCGGGCCGCAGTCTATGACCAGCGTGTGAAACGGAGGAGCGTGTGGCAGGAACTTGCCGCTGGACGCACCTGGGCCTGGTTCCGCCCATTTCTTATCCTGTTCCCGCTTCTTCCTGCACTTCTCGAGCTTCTTGCGACGGGCCCTCTCCTTCACGGGGTCCAGGCCCGTGTTGCGGTACAGCGATTTCTTAAAGAGGGTCTGGTTGGCGTAGTAGATGGGCGCCTCGTAGCGAAACACGGCCACCTCGGGCAGAGTCTGCAGGCCTTTGTATGCCGCCAGCTCCTTAAAGACCTCGCGCCCGGCGCCCCGGCCCAGCTCCAGGGCCTGTGCCCGCTGCGTACGGACCAGCACACAGAAGGCACTGGCCAGCACGCCCAGGAGCAGGCCGAGCTCCGTGTTCAGCAGGGCCGAGGAGGCCATGGTCAGCAGCCAGACGCTGGCATCCACGCGGTTGGCTCGCCACATTCGGGGCACGTCGCAGAACTTGCACAGCGCCCCACGAAGGTTCACCACAATGATGACGGCCAGGACGCATCTGACGCACAACAGGGGACAGAGAAGAAGAAGCAACACACCGAAACCGTCAAAAATCTTAACATTAGCGACACACAAGTTCCTAACACGAATGCTTTGAAAAACTAACATTACATTAAGTGGGTTTTTAATGATTAAATGTGATGTTTCTATCCATTTGCGGAGTTACGCACTTCTGCAGAGAGTAGAAGAACGGGGCGATGACGAGCAGCACGAGCAGCAGCACCAGAGCGGTCACCAGGCTGGAGAGCTGCGACTGGCAGCCCGTCGACTCCTTCACCAGGGTCTTGGTGAGGGCCGCGCTGGTGATGAAGCAGCGGAAAAAAGACGGGATGATGTTGCAGAAGCCGATGGCGTACATCTCCTGGTTGGGGTCGACCACGTAGCCGTGCTTCTTGGCGAACATCTCGGACAGCGAGACGGTGATGGCGAAGCCGACGATGGCTATAGAGAAGGCGTCCAGCGCGATGCTGGGGACGAGGGACCAGGCGGGCAGCTGAGGGGGCAGGAAGCCCGTGGGAATGGTACCGGACACCTCGGACCCGTAGTGCTCTTTGAAGTGGCCGAAGTGGGAAGCCAGCGTCGCCGCAACGACCACGAAGAGCTCAAAGGGGATGGGCGTCTTGAGCTTGGACTTGAAGCGCTCGTTCAGCTCTTTGGTAGGCACCAACACAAGCAGGCACACGGCGCTGGTGATGAGATCACACATGTTGGTTTGGTTCAGGCAGCTGAGCAGGTTGATCCAGGTTTTGATGAGTGAGCCCCAACCTTGGACACGTGGCAGCTTCAGGCCCAGAAGGTACTTGAGCTGGGAGGTAAGGATGGTGAGAGAGGCACCGGTGGCAAAACCACTCAGGAGAGAGTCGGAGAGGAAGACCGAGACAAAACCGACCTGAAGAAGACCCATCAACACCTGAAACCACAGTAAAACAGGTTCTTTATACTTGCTCAAATACAGATGCAGATCTTGATCAGTTACAAGATCCTTGCTTTGGCACCAAACTTTTGTCACACCTGTACACTCACTGAGCCACGTTGTTAGAAACACCTCAAAAGGGGTCCAGTTGGTCTATGGCCCTTCTACTGTACCTCAACATGCAGCAGCCCAACACCCACAACCCTGGCACCACGTCAGTGTTAATGACCAGACAAACCTGGCACCACCACGTCAGTGTTAATGACCAGAACCTGAGCCGTGAGAGAGGGCAGCTCATGAATTCTGTGTGCAGCCACACAGGTTACAAATCATGTAAGTTTTACACTTAGAAAGGCATCAAAAACACAGGTGAACCTAATTAAGTGTCCTGGGAGTGCAGGTACTGGAGAGATGCATCTAATTAAGTCTCTAGTGTAATTATACTGAGAGAGATTACATCACTATCTTTACACTTTATTACTAAATACATTGACACTCCCTTTCATGTATAGCCTGTTTTAAATTCAGAACAGTTGACATCTAGACACACTGGGTATGTAAAATAAACACATACAATATAACAGCTTAGGCTCTATTCATTACATTATGTATAAACAGCATTTACAGATGAATCTACAACATCAATGTACATTAATCGTATCCAGGTAACACACTCCCATTGACCAAAAATGGTCACAAGAATGAGGCCACCGACAAGGCAGCATTCACAGGGCAAAGCAATAGTGGTGTGCAGAAGATGTGCTTCACAACTCACAGCTCACTATAAAATGGGTGGCAGTCAATGTAGTACAGCTATAGAGAAAATGATCCATTACTGACTATAAGACCATGAACGACTTGCCATAAATATCTCTAGAAGAAGAAGAAGAAGAAGAAGAAGAAGAAGAAGAGACTCCTCCACCCCATTCCTTTAGCTATTATATGGGTAAGATTTGTGCACCTTGGATCCTCTGCCGTACCTGGTAGACTCCTGCTGTGAACGTAACAGTGGAAGCCACGATAATGGCGTAGCAGCTTCGGTCGCAGGCTGGAATGGTTCTGTTCTCCAGACCTCCCAGTCCCGTCACGTTGCTCTGAACATCCACGACATATCCGGCCACGGCCAGCTCCCTCTCCACCACCTGGCCCACCAGCAGACACAGAACGCCGAAGATTCCCACCGAAATGTGCCGAGACGTGCCCAGAAATGCGTAGATGATGCAGGCGAAAAAAGACGTGTAGAGGCCGTAGATGGGATCCTGGGCCGCCAGCAGGGAGTAGGCGATGGACTGGGGAGCCAGCAGGATGCCGACGATCACGCCCGACATCAGGTCGCCGAGCAACCAGTCCCTGATCTGATACTGCGGCAGCCACTTCAGGATGGGCACGGAGTCGAGAAGCAGCATTTTAGCTCGAGCCGGGCTGCAGGAGCAGCGCTCCTTCAGCTTGCGGCTCAGCGCGGTCCTGAGGGGTTCCTCCTCCCTGACGCGCTCCTCCAGGATGAGGGGGACGTGAAGGTCATCCTCAGGTCCAGGTGCTTGGGCACTGCTCTCATCACCAGACATCATGCAGTGTCCTCTCCCTTAGAGGGACATGCACAGATGGGCACATCTTTAATAGCACTAACGAGGACCATATTGCGTGAACTGCAACCTTGAACGTTAAACAAGTTTGACAAATTAAGACACAGAGACAAAGGAGCAGGTAGGTGTGCATGTGAGAGTGCGTAAAACAAGAACGTAATATTGACTTTTAATGCAAAGATAAGAATTTTATCAAGGTCCAACAATTCATTGGGCCAAACCCTAGTTATTTAATATTTGCTACACTGCACCACAATCAGTGAATCATTGAACACACACTCCCTCAGCAAAGCCTCAAATGACTTTATAAGGGCAAAACTGCTAGGTGCCTTATGAGCCGATATCTGGGGCTCATATGTATACTAATAAATAATATTGAATTGTATATGGCCAAGTAAATAAAAGCTCACTATCTTAATAACTACTATTGCACCACCAGTAATGTGGAATCATTACCTATTTTTTCATAAATTTCACTAATTGCTTGAAAGGTTTAAGAATTACCAATCCTAACAAGTAGATAAACAAAACCAATTCTAGTCAGAGAAAGAGCTCTACATGAACAGAGACATTAACCTAAAATAGGAATCACATCTCAGTTTCGAGTGGAAGTGAGATGTAAGGACTTCAACACCTACTTTTCCACTCCATGTGATTTTCCAAATTTGCTGCCCATGACGATGTGAATTTTTTAAGCAGCATTCAAAACTATATTTAAAAAGTCAGTACATTCACACAGTCTAATTTGTAAATGACAACAACGTTATGTTGAATATAAATCGCAAATGAGTCATATTACTGGTCAGTGCAACAATACATACCATGCAGAAACATCACTAAACAAACACAATAAACTGCACTGAATTTGATGGAGCACATCACTACAGTCTACACGATGTTCAATTAAATCAAACCCTAGTTTAACGTTACATACTCCTGAAAGTAAGCTTTGGTTAAGGAGTTAAGACTGCGGCCTAGGCCATGTGAAGGCTGTGGGCGAACTCCTTACAGAGGTATGAGCACCATGTTTCTCCAGAATCATTCCATAATGGAGAGCAGCTAAAGCAGAAGTTTAAAATCTGTCAGATCAGCCCCACTCCCTCAGTAGAAAACAAAGAGTGCTCTGTGGTAATTCAGCCATGACTCCAGGGTGGGCTTTGCCTCTGCAGATCTTTCAGCACACCTTTAACTAACGTACATGTTAAATGGTACCTTGCATAGTCCCATATAAACTTTAACATGATTTATAAAGAATATATAAAGGAAAGGGGTGGAAATTAGTGGAAATTTTCATGTTGAAAATGACAATGTGCTGCCGGCATGAACACAATGATGTAGTTAATCTACTGAATATCATCTTAATAAAGTCTCAGTCAGTTTGTGTTTCATAAGAGCAGGGTTTCCAGTCTGACAACCACAGACAAGATGACAGACATGCTCATATACAAGTAAAATCTTGCAAACTGTGCCAACAGCCCGTCTTGGGAGATAAACATCTGGGTGTAACAAAACAAGTAAGCAATGAATAAATAATATAATCACTGTAAGAACAAAGGGAACAAATGTCCTGGCTCGGTGTACAATGAAAACCAAAAACTCACATTCACAGTGCAGCAAACCTAACCAGAAACTTTAATATATGCTGTTGGAATTACTGCAGCTGCTGAAAGCAGATCTTGCCCTCTAATGGATCCCCTAAGTAACTATAAAATTAATCCAATTTCAGTTTATAACGACAATATGTAGAATGAGACTGGAAAATTAAACTGACTGGCTTAAAAGGGTCATGACAAAAATGCATCATGCAACGTGAATGGGGACTATTGATGAGAAGACTGAGATCTGTAGGCTACACTGTTCAGCCTACGTGTACGGCACTGGACAAAGCAGGATTGAAAAAAAGGGACAAACACAGTTCCCAGTGACTGGCCGCAACTCTCTGTAGCGTAGACGGAGATTAGAAACCACAGCCGCACTCAACCCAGCATCGTCCAGACGCCAGACGTGTGCTCCAAGCACCAGACCAGAGAGGTTGCACTCTGGCTCAGTGCCACTGCCTTGTGCCTCAGAGGGGAGGGTGTCCATCTTACCAGACCTCCTACCTTTATACAGTTTTATTTCATAATGCGTCACTGGGGGAAATGTATAAAATTGATACACGACAATGCAAAAATAAATAAATAAATAACCCCAATGTCTTTCAAATTTGACAGAACTTCAGCAATGGTGCAATATAGTTCTACCAGGCCCAATACTGGTGCACTAGGTGGTGTATCTAAACTCTCATATTTTAGGTAGTGCATAAAAACCAGGCATCATAGCGTTTTCTTTCTATAGAAAATTTACGTTCTTGTGCAGTTAACGCCCCTGAGTCAAGAAATGTTTAAAGGGTTATCCCTCTGTCGGACAGCGATCAAGACCACTTAAGACTGTTAGAACATAAGAGCTGTATCAGGTGAAAAGACCTTTATTTGCCAGACATTTTGTAGATTCAAATCATAATATTCAAGCACCTCGATGTACTGGTGTAGAAACTGTACTACCTGGACGAGGAGGTGGGACATAAACAATACGATTTTCAGTTTAAATCTTACTTTGGATACAATGGCACCAGCAGGGATGGATGAGTTAAATATATATACAGATTCACCTGTGTTTATGGGTTGGTTTTGATCGTCTGTGTATTTAAAGCAAGACATGTAGGCTGTCATTTTGAATGGCATTAGGATAGCATGACCCAAAACATGTCCGTCTTACAATCAATAAAAAAATTACTTAAAATCAGCAATAAAATGTTGCTCATTTCTTTGTTGGATGCGAGCTTCCATGTTTTCTTTGTATTCTGAATCTGGACCGCCGAATGCACCAAACGTGCAAAAAAAGTGCGAGTTAGAATAACCAAATTAAAATTAACGGGCAAAGTTAAAACAAGTAAAAGGAAAGCATAAAAATAAGAGCATAATATGTAAACCTGTAAACAGGCAGAATCAGGAAATTACAAAATAACGAAATATCCGAAAAAAAATAACACGCTTAAAAGTGCCGTGACAAAACACCTCTGCTTCATGAATGAGGACCATTGATGAGAAGTCTAACTTGGAGCTAGACATCTTACACATTTCTTTCCTAATTTGCAGGATACGTACACGTTACCGACGAATGCAATATTAAAAAAAAACAGGAATACACAGAAAGTTTGCTGGAGTTCTCAAAGTTTGGCTGCCACTCACCTCTTACTGTCTACACAGTCTGTTCGCTAGTGCTCTCGGCATTCAAATCATAGACACCGTAAGTGTCACCTCTTGGCCGGGATTCGATTTAGTGTCACTACTTATTTAATACAGCAGTAGAACAGTTTCATGAACATTGCGATTCTAGCAACACTTGTCCACAATTACGAATTAATTTCTGTCAAAATAAAAGTACCGATTACGTGTATACTTTCAATTTCAGAAAGGACAACCAAGTACAATGGCAAATGTATAAATTATTAAAAAATAATTAAACAAATTCAACTTTTATATATCCTGGTTATGATTTAATAAATGAACAGCACAACACTTTATTTCTAGCTTTATGAAATACAGACTATACAAATAAATTTTTCTGTTCGCGTTTCATCGTCACAGTTAAAGAAGCAATTAGATGTTCAAACGCTATTTAAAAAAAAAGATTTATGTCTTCTGTATATGATAGTGCCAATAAAGTGCCAGTACCATGTGTATTTGCCAGGCCCACGAGTCCTCTTACCTGCAAAGCAATTTCAAAACTTTTCTATAAAAAACATTTTTGTTGGAATTTTATCCTATTGTGATGGTAATAAGTGACGCCTGTTTTTCACTAGCTCACATAAACATTTTCATCTTTTACTTTCTGACTTTTATTTTGGTAGCTAAGTCACTTTACTTTTCAGCCAGGGTGCTCATTTCACAGTTCTCCACTGATGACATCAAACCCCTTCACGTTGCACCAAAGTCACGTGCTTAACTTAAGAAAAACACCTTGTCATAACGACGTGTTCAAAAATTAAATTGAAACATTAATTATTAATAATTTAGGAATAACCGTTTCACCTTTAAAATTATTGTATTATTATTATCATATCAAATATATTATTATGTTGTTCTTATTGTTGCATAATATTACAAATGTGTAATATTACAGATGTGTAAATAAATCATAAATAATCATAAATATTTTTTTTTACTTTCAAGTAAAAGGTGAGCATTTCAATATTCTGTCAATATTTTCAATATTCAATATTGACTGAGTATTTAGTGGTATTCAGATGATCCAGCAGGTTACGTTATCTGGTATGGAGTGTATGTGTTGATTCAAGGGCCAAAGACTTTTTAGCAAATAGTTCACACAGACGCTATAGTACACGCAAAATTATAATGTATAAAATTATTTATGATCTAAAATTGCATACAGTATGCTCAAAGACTTTACCTAAGACAAAAAGACTACCAGTAAATCTGTTATAACAATATCCTGGTTCTAATGCCAAATAATGCTTTTTATTATCATATAAATGAATACATTTGCTTTAAAAAATCTGATTATATGGTTGTTAATGGAGCCTACATCTTAGACCAGTGAATGTCATAATCCAGGTTATAATTAGATACAGGATTAGCCTCATCAAAGAAATCCTGATAATCCCCCAGTCTTTCTCTGTAGTCCACAGCCTAAGTGCAGAAGACAGAACAAACAATGAGGTGAGGTTTTCATCTTAAAAAGAGTACACAGTCTTCTTCATCTTAAAAGAGTGCACAGTCTTCTTCATCTTAAAAAGAGTGCACAGTCTTCTTCATCTTAAAAAGAGTGCACAGT
This sequence comes from Sternarchorhynchus goeldii, assembly GCA_028565775.1. Classification (NCBI taxonomy): domain Eukaryota; kingdom Metazoa; phylum Chordata; class Actinopteri; order Gymnotiformes; family Apteronotidae; genus Sternarchorhynchus; species Sternarchorhynchus goeldii. The sequence goes on from JAOXYF010000010.1 coordinate 5,355,158, forward strand.
CTTCTTCATCTTAAAAGAGTGCACAGTTTTCTTCATCTTAAAAAGAGTGCACAGTCTTCTTCTCTGAGGCCACATGGCTGTAGTGGACCAGGATGTGGCTGAGAAGTTTCTGGACAGTAATCCAGCCTTTGCCAAGCAATACTATGACTCCCACTTCCGTGCTCAGGTCATCTCAAACATGCTGTCCACTTCCAAGAAGACAGAGGTGGACATCAGCAAGTTCCACGAGCTGAACTCTGTGGAGGAGAGCGAGGTCATTTTCGAAATGGTGCGGGACCTGCAGGAGCACTTGCAGATGGAGCGCGCCGTGTTCAACCTGATGCGCCACCTGAGCTTCTGCACGCGCTCTGACCGCATGAGTCTCTTCATGTACCGGCAGCGTAACGGCACAGCTGAGCTCGCCACGCGCCTCTTCAATGTCCACAAAGACGCCACGCTGGACGACTGTCTCGTGCCCCCGGACAGCGAGATCGTCTACCCACTGGACCAAGGCATCGTGGGACATGTGGCATGTGTGAAAAAGATGGTTAATGTATCAGATGTAACACAGGTACGTAAGCTACTCTCATACTTTGACATGAAATATGTTTCTCAAATGTTCAAAGCCAAGAACAATATATAGTATATACATCAGGAACTGTGTATCTTTCTCTTAAAAAAAGTAATACCTATTCATGACAGTAGACGGCACTACAGGACCGAAAATTCCCATATGATACACATTTCCATCAGGCTGAAGAACCTTAACATGAAGCACAATGTACCATTTTTGTACAACAGAACGATTTATTATTTTAACTGGCAAAATCTGTGAAGATCACCAGATGCACATTGCTGCAACACTGCATTTATATGGATTGAAATTATTGTAACACTTACTAATTATGTTAGTTTAAAAATACTTTGAATTTGTTTGATGGCATGATCACATCATATTGTGTGCACAGGGAGAGCACAGGGAGCACTTTCAGAAGGATGCTAAAATGCTTCCAGGACCAGCACATAAATTCGACCCCAATCACAGTGATTTATTCAAAAGCACCAAGCCAGATGTGCATTACAGTGGTGAAAGCCATAAAATTCACCTCTTTATTTGATTGGAAAGGCACAATCATTTTTGAGAGAGGCAGAATGTCGCGGGGGGGGGGGGGGGGGGGGGGGGGG
>JAOXYF010000010.1:5378034-5394176 GCA_028565775.1 Sternarchorhynchus goeldii
GGGGGGGTAGGAGGAAGAGTGATGGTTAGAGAGCATCAGACGTGGTCCAACTGCTTGCCTGTGAAGAGGATTCTTATTAGAGCGGTTGCTAAGAGAGAAGTGAAAAGCCCAAAATGAGAAAAATTCAGACCTGTGTTGCCTATCATACCCATGCTGAGGGGTAGTCAGAAGCCCATCCAAATCCACCTTAAACAGGAAGGAAGGGTTCTTACTAGAGACGGGTCTTCTGTCTCTGGACTCAAAGAACCTGGAAAGGGCTCAGTGTGCGAGGGGAGGCCATCTTCCTCCTCCTCCTCTTCCTCCTCGGGGTCTTCCCCCAGAGAGGGGAACACAGACAGCCCCCCTGCCTCATCCTCCACAATGCCGTCCAGGCTGTCTGTGAGAGCGGCAAGCAGCGCCGCATTTTCCTCTTCTGTCTGTAGGGGGCAGAAGAGAGAGAAAGAGAGAGAGAGAGATGTTCAGGGCAACGTGCCACTGAGGGTCCTGAGAGGCTCGTCCGTCTGCACGTTGTGCCCTGGGGACAGTGCTACTATTTCATCTCCATTCCGAGCCGGGATGACCCCAGCACGAGCAGTTAAACTCTGCGTCACAACCCCAGCCCTCTCCCACGCAAGCCTGCTCTCTGAGCGGCCGCAGCTCGGGCCCTGTGCGCACGCTCGACAGGAAATGGTACGGGTTCATCTTACACGGCTTCGCCCCACCTGAAGGTGAGCTGCACTTGGCTTCCAGATCAATGGCTTCCCTAACATCTCAAAATAAACCCCTACAGGGATCTTCTGTGCCTGGCGGTTTTATAAAATAAATAAATAAAATCAAAATTCAATAACGGCAGAGAGTTACATGAAGAGTGAATTAGCGCTGGATACAACAGACGTGGGATCAATCGGGGTCTACAGAAACGTTTGGACTCGACCTCCAGCGCTACGCATCGAGTTCGCTAGTAGATCGCTGGGATCCCTTCTCACATCGAACCCGTGCTGATGAGCCGAATACGGCTCCATTAGCATCCATGAGGTGGAGATGGCTGCGACCTGCGCCGAGATCAGAGCAGAGGTGGAGCCGATTGGCCGGGCGACGGGGATTACGGGGGGGCTGACCTCGAAGAGCTCGCCGTCCGCCGCGCTGTACCGGATGGAGGCGGGGGAGGCATCTACGTGGTCGCTGCACCAGTGGAGCTCACTGAGGCAGTTCACTGAGTCAAAGTCGCTAGCGTCCAGCTGAGAGAGGTCGAAGTCGGGAAAATCGGTGTCCAGGCGGTCAGAGCAGACCTCCTCCTCCCCATACTGAGAGAGAAAAAGAGAGACAAACTGTAAGGTCACAGGGCTGCATGAAAAGGACAATTCCCCTTAAGTCCTTATCCAATAATACACCTCTGCGTTCGAACGCTAATGGGGGACCAACAAACCCTAACCGCTGTTCCCTGCCGTCAGGAACGGCTGTTCTGAGGGTACAATCGGTGTTCGACGACCGTGCGCAAGTGCCTGCTCCCTCTCTACAACAGAAATTAGCCGAGCGGCATGTTTAGAAGAAAACCACCCAGCGCACAGGACCGAGTGTGTGCGCGTGTGCATGTGTGCGTGCACGTGTGAGCTCGTTATGTGAGAGTAAGTACTGTGGGAAGGGAAGTACTTGAAACCCCAAGGGGGTGTGTGTGTGTGTGTGTGTGTGTGTGTGTGTGTGTGTGTGTGGTTGGGGGATCGAGAAAAGCCCCATATCTTCTTTCGGTGGTGCTCTGCCTGCAGCAGCGCCGCTCTGCCTGTGCGCAAACCGCCGCTCTGCCTGTGCGCAAACCGCCACTCTTCTCTCGGTGCTTTCATTCTGCACGTTGTCTGCTCTGCCAGCCAGGCTCTCCAAGACTTGCTCCACGCTACTGGAGCCCAGAGCATTAATATTCTACAGGGCCAACTGGACTTGCTCTCGGTGAGATGTTACACCACACACACACACACACACACACACACACACACATTTCGGTTTTGCCAGCCCACCACAGAGCCACACCAGTTCCATTCAGTGCTTTGAACTAGCTGCAAGTGGAGAGCCTATGAAGTTAACCAGACCTACACCAAAAGTTCAGGGTCTGAAACTGTCAGCTCTAGAAAACACTGTCAGCAACGTGGAATCAATAGGAACACATAATATGTGTACAATGTCAGAGCAACGCATTTCCAGCTACTGAGCAGATATTAAATGTAGCTTCATCTCTGATTACATGGAGTCGTAACACTGCTGTATCCTGAGTCCCTGCTTTCAATCTGCCAGCCTCCAGTACCGTCGGTGAAACAGCCTTCGGACTGGACCTCACACTAGAAAAACGAACCGAAATTATTAATATTTCAAGAAGCAGATATACCATTATAACATGTTTGGAGGGGGCGTTGCATGGATCAGGTGACTGTAATTAACAGTTAGTAAAGAGGGAGTTTGTGCGTCTGCAGAGGAGGAAGCTTGGAAGCTCTGGCTATGTGTGTGTGTGTGTGTTGAGAGGGGAGGCTGATACAGGTGTTCATCCAGCATCCACCAGAGAATACACACACACACACACACACACACACACACACACACACACACACACACACACAGCTGCTTTTAGCACCATCCTCACATCCTCCTTCCATGCTCCCTGCACCTTAACCCCCCCCCCCCTTTCCCAACCTCCCAGTGGCAGCCGAACCCCAGCTAATCAATCAACACACGCTCAGCACCGCACATTTCCACACGACTTTGGGATTTTTTTTTTTCTTTTTGACCTTTTTCTTTTGCTTTCTCTTTTCTCTCTCTCTTTCCTCTCTCTCTTTCCTCTCTCTCTTTTCTCTCTCTCTTTTCTCTCTCTCTTTCCTCTCTCTCTTTTCTCTCTCTCTTTTCTCTCTCTCTTTCCTCTCTCTCTTTTCTCTCTCTCTCTTTTCCTCTCTCTCTGTTATAGAGAGCCTCGATATCAATCAATAAAAAGCTCCTTGGGCTCTGAAGGTTTAAGGTCACTCACTAAGCACGCACACACACACGCACGCACGCACACACACACACACACACACAGAGCATGCATGCAAGGACATGCTGGAAATACAAAGCTCCTTAGATCTTGCATAGCTCCTGCATATCGGACAAGCTGACATGATCCACGTGTCCTGGAGGTTCTGGACACTGAGGTGTGACTCACATACCAACAGCATGGCGAGGCCTTATTTGAGGAAGGCCTGGATTCCCACGTGCTCGACCCACCACTGATACCCTCCAAGACTGATAAAGCCACTATCTCCCCCAGTAACCCAAATGGCTTTTCCCACAATGCTTATCGCACTGTTCTTTTTACAATTCAACTTATGCTGGACCACGTGATTTACACAATTATGGTAACAATACACACTTTCGCTCACACACTGAGTCTGCAAATATGAATCTTGTTAAAATATAAAGGTTCCTCTCAAACGTTCTATGAAATACTCGCTCCTTACTGGGCCACTTCTCCTCGCTCTGCTGTCGAAATGTTTTTTAAGAGAATGATGCCGTAAGGCAGGAATGGTTGACAAAATGCGGCAAAAAATGAATTATGCAAGAAGTCTCTGATGATTCTAATGACCTTTAGCTCCCGCCTTTGCCGAAAAGGGAAAATGTCGACCATGTTTGAGTTGCGTCACTAGTGTTTCGAGCAGGAGGCCACTCAGTGCTAACAGCTAGGGAGGCCTTACGCTCAGTGTTTACGTACAACTCAAAGTCGAAGGGCATCAAGATAAGGAAAGACCAAAACAGTCCAGCCACGTGGGATAATGCTGAGAACCACGACGGCACCTTAAACATCCCCGGAACGACGAGTCATTGCAGGGGGGGATCAGAGCAACAGTTGCCCCACCTGGACAGCCATCAGACAGCCACTGGACACCCATCAGACAGCCAACAGACGTCCACCAGACGGCCACCGGACACACAAAGGACAGGGGTAGGAGGAGACATCGACCTGGGCACCTTAATAGAATTATGACAACAGAGGCCAAAGGAAAAAATATAGAGCTCCATTAGTCAATCCCTCCAACCTCTCATTCCCTCTCTTAACCACTTACACCCCTCTACCAACTCCAACTCCATCTCTCAACCACCCAACACCACCTCTCTACTACTCTAGCCAACCACCACCCAATCAGCTCATTAAAACACACCCCGATGTGATAAGGATCTTTTAAAGATCTTTCGCTTTCAGGATTCCTGTCACTCACAAATGAAAGAAAGAAAAAAAAAAAAGCACCGACTGATGAAATGTACGAAGGATTCATTCATCTCCCGTTCCTGTGAGCTAATAGGCTCTTATCTGGGTGCCCTGTTCCCTTTGAGCTTGCTGCTATCTGAGGTATGTTATATATAGCCATTATCCTCAGGCTTATGACTGCCTCTTACACAAGCTGCTTGTGATGGGCACGGTATTAGAAATGCTGTCCCTGCCAAATGCAGATGGGCCAGGGCTGAGTGTCTCTCCTAGACCCCCACCCCCTCCACACACACACAGTGCAACGACGCACTCAGGCCTCCAGTCTACTCCCAGACACGTCCTGCTGCTAAATGAATTCTCTCTCAGGCCGCTCCAGAAAAGGTTGGGCCACACCAGCCAGCCAGACTGGGCCAGGGGCGGTCTGCGGTAGCTCTTCCTTGGGCGTTAGACCTTCCCAGGTGTCCGCAGGACCGTGTGGGCAGTAGGGTCGTAACGTGGAGCGCTTGCTGTCCGGTGACTTCCCCTGCTGTGAGGAGCTCTGGCCGTGTGACCTTTTGAACTCTGACCACAAAAAAATGACTGTAGCCAGGTGCTAACGATGGGTGCAACCCTGGATTGCCAACCTGCAACATTAACTGCTTGTGTGATTGGAGCCAGGACACGTCGTGTTCTTCTAGGGGCAGCCTCTGAAGGAGATGCCCACTGCAGCCGCACACAAAGTCGAAATGAACTGTCGCCGGCTGGGAAGTAGGGCAGTTAAAGGAAGATCTGGGGCAGGTGCGTGGAGTGGAGACATCCTGTCTGTGGTAACGTCCAGCGAGAGCGAGAAGAGGTTTGTCAGAGGGAGGCTCATCTGACTGTGACGGCAGTACACTGAACTCCTCCAAACCTGCTGCTGGCACACTGTCCCAAGTCGACATCTGAATGCAGACCGTACCAGTCTGGACCTACATCTGGATCCAGACTGGACCAAAACGAACCCACATCTGAATCCACACTGGACCAGCCTAAATCCAGAGTGACCCTTTCAGACTAACACGTCTGCTATTCAAGACCTACTGACAAGAAGCTGACAGTTTCAAAACACCCAAAGGCCAAAGCAGCCAAGTTACAAGGCTTCTCATTCTGCCCATCTCTCAAGTGTCGCCCTTGTTAGGGGGGTGGGGGCAATTATGAGAAATCCTACCACTCCATACCAACATACAACTGCATCTTTGAGCACAGTGAGCCAACATCCATCTGTTGGAGCTACACAGTGGGAGAATCCTACTTAAGCTTCAATGCTAAATAATTGTTTTTCCTGCCTAACCCCACATTAATTCATGGCTGCCGTCTCACGTTTTTTCACCTGCTTTATTCTTGGGATTGTGGCGATTACAAAGGGATTAGGGCATTTTGCTGGTATTTGGACTGGAGGCCTTTTCTCACCTCCCTTCACCCTGAGCACAGGCATCTTGGCCTTTAAGTCAGAGCCAGAGTGCAATCTACTGATTCTCCATTGATGATCAGCTCTCTGACATGAACCATAAAATACTCCAGTATTCAATCAGGGGCATGATGATTCCGAAAGGCATGTCAGTAATGGCAGTCACCCAGCTGTCATGCAAGGTAGAGTGCTGAGAGTTGCTCGAGGCCTAATTTTAATCCTCTTTAATTGTCGTCAGATTAGCAAACTAAATCAATCATACTAAGACAGCATTTCCCAGGGTTACAGGCATATCAAAGGAGGGCACAGGGTGTGAACAGTCACCCAAGGAGGTAGGGGTGGAATAAACACCGTGACCTTCTAGTGACCTCCCACACCAGCAACGTAACCAATTGTAAACATGTTTCAGTTCTTATAAAAAACAAATAAATAAATAAATAAACAAACTTTTGATGGGCATACAATTTATTCAAGACTTTAGATGAAAAAAAAGAAAATTAGATGCCAGAAGGAGAAATGAATTAGATTGAATCAGACTGGCTTTGACTGAATCGTTCCATTTATGAATTTTGCCTCCCCAAAGTCTCGTAACTATTTAGCCGTTCTGACAGAATATCGCACTAAAACACTACCCATAATGATTACTTCTCACTTCAGACTTCAAAACATGGAGTTTGCCGTTCTGAGCAGCTACTCGATCTGATGTGCTACGATGCTCCTCAACAATCCAACTCCCAGGTGGAAATGGTCAGTGAGGGCCGAACCAAAAGCTGGACGCAGACCAAGTTGGCTCCATTTTACACAATTCTCTGTCTCCAAGCGCTTCTCTGCTCTACACAAGCCCAATCTCTATTTCCCTGCAGTTGTCTACAACATAATGGTCCTTTCCTCAGTTCTAATTATTTTAAACAAATTTGACAAAGTACAGACACGCCAGACATTTTTTTTCAGCAAATGAGATCACAAATGAGAGAAAATAAATCTCCTGCTACATGTGAAAATAGGTTTTTAACTGCAGGATAAGAGAGGGGTGATGTAGGGCCACTGTGAAATAGCACTTATTCAGTTACTGCAGAGATTAGCTCCAGACCCCTGACATGACTCACTGTAAAGCGTGGAGACAACTCTAGCGAAGGTGTTTTGACCTCAATTTGGACTTGGCCAAAGTTATTATATCTGTGCTGGGTTTGGACCCAACAGTCTTTTGTTCTGAAATGAAAACCCGCCTGCATGTCTGGTCAGAGTCCCGGTCCTGCCGTGGTATCGGGGCGGGCCGCACTGGATCTCACCTCCGCTCGAGCATAGCCAGACTCCATCCATCAGCAAACAGACTGCACCACATTAGTCATATACCGATAACGTCTAATTCATTAGGAGTCATTACGTTCTCTCCTGAGGTGTGAAGATCACAAGCAAGACGTCGCTGGATTGCGGGTGACCACAGGGAGTCTTGGGAAGAGAGGAACCCACGAAAGCAAAGCTTTCGGATGCAGGACGAGTGAAGGAGCAGGGTGTCCACGCGGTCGCCATGGACACGGGGTTCAGAGAAACAGCAGAGGTAGGGGATCCTCCACACACACACACACACACACGCAATCTCACCAGCCCTACCTCCACCGCACCACTGCTCTTACGCCTCATTAATTTAGGATCGCGTCCACTCATTTAAAAACAGCACCACTTGCCCGTGGACAGCGCTGACGGGTAAAACCCCGTCATACACGCAGACTCTTTCAGCATGAGAAACATTTTACGCAGAGCGAGATTCTTCAGGATGGGGGTTCATTTTAAAGGGTACCTGAGGAGAATGATCAATCGGAGGACACGATAAAAGACCGGGCTACTTAATGAAGCGACCCGCTCGTGTCGAGCGCGATCTCCGCCCTCAGCGCATCGAAGCTGTCGAGGCTCGTCAGTCTTACGCGTGGGGTGCGTGCGGCCGTGGAACAAGCCACGTGAGGAAGATGAAGATGGCAGCTCTGCAGAAAAGGCAAAAATGTATTTTCTCACCATTTTCTGAAAACCGCTTGCAGGCAAAATGCCATTCTTTTAGGCTGAAGTAGTGAGTTGTGGACAAAAACAATCTGCTATGCTGTGATCAACATTACTTATTCATTTCTGAGCTTTAAGTTACCTGACTAGTCATGGACTGATGTAAAGGCCTACATGAACCTGCAGCTGAGGGTGACGGCTCACCACTCCTGCTTACCTGTGGCCACTATCCGAAATCGTATCTGCTTCTTAAATACATACGTGTCCAAGGTCACAGGTTTTTAGAATGTGCAGGTGGCGGCATGCGTACGTGCACGCTCGCCAGCGTAGTGCACGTGCACACTCGCCAGGGTTGGCGGCTCAGCGGGCGATCCGAGGCGCCGTCAGCACCGGCTTTCTGCCCGTGGCGGATCCGTTTCAGCGGAGGCACGAGGGCGCGCTTCTCCGGTTTCCAGGCCTCGTGCACGGCCGTCTGCTGACCTCTGCGCGTCACCCGTTCCTTGGGAAAGCGCGCGGGCCGTGCACGGTGACCCTAGCGCACACGGCCGCCATCAGGGGGGCGGTGGTACCTGGGAGGAGCCCAGGAGATTAAGTCTGCTGCAGTCACGACTACAGTAGGGGGAGTGGTGGTGGGAGGGGCTGTGAGTCACGGGTCAGTACAATCAGGCAGAAATGACACTCTCATCGGAGGAACCATAAACACCCTGGGACCATCATCCATGTGCCAATCTAAACCTGCAAGCAACATTATGACAAATGAACCCCAAACCCCAAACCCGGGGTGTAACTGTGGCAGAGAACCTGCCGTGCAAAATGAGGGCCTGAGGGATTCTGGTTCTGGACATGTTTCAGCTGCTTCAAAGAGTTGGAAGGCAGAGGTAAAGGGACGGAGAGAGGCCCTGGGGCCGCAAGGCGAGTCCTCGCTGGAGCAGGGCTGACAGCTCCTGAGTCACAAGCAGCTGAAGCAGCCCAGCTCGCTCTAATTCACATGCTGAAGTCAGTGTCTTGTCTGTGCTTTGACAACTAGGATGGCAGTAATTAAATCAAAATGCTTTTGCTGACCGATCTCCTTGAGCAGCAGGGCAGAAGGTAATGTTAGAGATATTAAAGAGGTTTTTTTTTTTTTTGTAAGGACCACTTTCCATCCAGTTGGGAGTGAGGCACGACTAGAGGCACCGAGCTGTATCCCAGCATCCTCCACTGGGCGTATATAAAAGAACCGAGGAGAAAGGAAATTGTACTCCACTGCTGCATGTGATGGTGGCTCGCTGGGACAATTTTAGCTGGGAAGCGTGTGTGGATGAGCCGGTTTCTACTGGTTCTACTGGTTAAGACCACCACAAGGGGCCAGTCAAGGCTGAAGTTCTGCAGTTAACCCTGCCTAATCTGCACAGACCCCTGAAGGTCATGGATTCATTGAGTATTAAGAGGCTCTTACTAAACATAGTCGCCACGTATTCATTTCACAACAGACTACATCAACCTGCGTTCGGCGTGATGGGGGGGGGGCCATGGGTCACGGTCAAAATCATTTTCTCATGGGTCTCCGCGTAAGACCGAACATCAGAAGAGGAAAGCTGTCCTTCCGCCCACTAAAACACAGCATAAGACATCGTGTCTAAATATGGCAAAACTCTGCACTCGGTGGTCTTGAGGTTTGAATTTAGCTCTCCCTTATGGGAACATTACAGTGAAGTGACGTGAAGGGAAAGGATCGCTGGTACCCAGCTGCAGGAACGTGAAGCACTGCATTACAGACCACTGCACATGGAGAACAACTGAAGGACGTTAGAGTGCAGAAGACACTCACGCACACAGTTAAGGCTCCCACCATTTCCCCTTAAAGTCCTCGCTGAGCCGCCTAAGAGGAACCGATAAATCAAGGCACGGGCTCGTCCGATTTCTATTTCGGGGGTGCTCTGAGAGAACGCGCTCTGTTTTGAAACCCAAGAATCAAGTGCACCGCCGAGCTGACCTTTGCTTGGAGAGAGGTTGAAAGGCCAGCGCTCAGACAGCTGTCCGAGCTGCACGCAGTACAAAGTGGCAGCAGACGTTTAGAAGTGGCAGTTTTAAAATATGTCACATGCCATGCCTGGAAATAAAACTCACAACTTGCAAGCGTGTCCCAGACGCAAAAGTTTAATTTTGACCCTTGCATGCTGAAATAACTATTCGTTAAATGTGATGAGCCAGTCAAACCTTTGCAGAGACCTGAATGAGTCCTTGGTAGCATACTTGTCTATAAAGCATATTAATTCAAACCATGCACTGACATTTCAGAGAATGCGCTTCACATTACAGGACAGGTCATAAAGTTGGAGTGGCCCTAATGTGTGACCTATGACAGAACAACTTGTGAAAACCTCTGAACTCCCTGCCAGGTGTAATGTCACAGAAAGCTCTCGTGCGACACCCCCTCTTGCGTTCGATGTGGAAACCTCAGTTCAACATAACCTTTCCCCTGAATACATATCCGTGCCCCATAACATAATTTCTGCCCCGCACCACCAGCTCGAGTGATGTTTCTAAGTTGGTGTCTTTTGGGGCACTGGAGAGGATGGAGAGCGACCCGCAATGAGGCTTCGAGCTTTCTGGTGGAGCTCTGAAGCAGAGAGATGACTCACCCTGAATTCCTAACACTCAAACAGAAGGCAGAGCCATCTGCCAGGCCTCATCCTCGAGCCACTGCTGTGGAGAGCGTAACAATGCAGGGGTGTTCTAACAAGAAATGCAAACTAGCTGCATCATTCCTCAGCCTTCACATAGTCCCTGTTCTCCAGATACCTTCCTCTGTGAAGCTGGGGTTTATGGACCCCCTGCTTGTGCAAAGACACTTCTTCTTCTTCAGTAAGGATCAGGTTGGAACACCAATTTGGCACTGACATTTTCTGCACCCCATGTTATTTAAAGAGAGCTTACCCTGTTCAGAATGGCAGTGATGCTGGCAACACTCCACTCACCGTCATTCTGTCACTTCAGGAGAGCATCAACAGTTATAGTAACCTGTATTTGGCTCTTAAGGAATCTGTCAGGTAGGGCTGCACGATATATTGTTTGTCGTGGTTATCACGATACTGGCCTTGGCAATACTGATATCTCAGAGGGTTGGCAAACGCAAATAAGACCTCCTACAAATCACACCTTTTTTGATTGGGTGCTGCGAGTGTCTCAGATACTCCAGATGAGCGTTTTTCAGGATGTACTGTGGGTGTTGTGAGGAGTCACGTCATTCACACGATTCAACAAATGTAAATATTTTTGTACAAAAAAATGCAGGCCAATATTTTATTCAAATGAAGGGTTTATCGCGTCACAATCGCAGAATAAACCATTCTAAACATCTGTGCCCACCATGTCACGTTAAAGAAATCGTCGCTGCTTAAGTCCAGGCCAAAGAGGACTATGGCAGGGCTGCATTGCTGGGAACCAGTCCATAGGAAGATCACTGGCTACTTCCCATCTTAGCTTCACTAGGTCACACAGCACATGCTCCATCCGTGACCATCTTGGTGGTGCAAGGCTAATTGCTTCTCAGAGCCATCTGCACATTTTATTCCTCTAAACAGTGAGACCCAAATGGATATGCTGGTTAAACCACTAACCTCACATCTGTTCCTTCAAATTCATTAGTGCAGTTCTAGATCAAATATGATCAAGGTCCTCATTCACCAGCTTCAACTTCTGTTGGTCATTATATGCTAACGGATTACATTTCCTTAACACATTTTACTTGTAAAAATCTGCTTTAAGTGAAAGCATGAATAGGCATAAAATTGTATCCTACAGGACAAAATATTCTCTGAGTCAATTTAAGGATGCACCAAGCATTCTGCGAGTAAGACAGAGGCAGGCAGTGCTCAGATGTATTTGAGTCTCAAGTGTTTCCCAGGGCTGCAGCAGACGTGGATATTGAAACAGTCTGCACGCGTTCCTCGAGATGCTGTGCATTTGTCTAGCAGACTGGTAAACAGAATCTGATCAAACAGTCCTCAGAGCATTTAGACTCTGCCTTCCCAACCATACCAGTTCAAAGCTACATTCATTCCAAGTGAGTAAACTACTCTTTTTGACAAATTATTATTAATTCGGTTCGTGGCAGCCCACCAAGACAAATCATGTTCCTTTACATGCACTGCTGCTTCCCTGGAGGCAATACAGGCTTCTCGTGGGGAGTTTGTTATTTAAATTCATTTAGTCATTGACATATTTTTGTTATTGACTAATTTTGTCACCGAGTACTTGCTACCCCAAATCATCTAATTGCATGACCTTCTTACGCAAAAAAAAAAAGAACCAAACAACTCTCAAAACAACAGCAAAGCTCTCAAACAAAGCTCCTGGACGCTTAGCCCTGAGCCTGGGGGATCGAGTGGCATTGAGTGGTGTCCACGGGCGCTGAGGTTCCACTCCCTTGGCTTGGCATCTGCACGGGCTGCTGGTGAAGGGAGGCGTGGCACCAGCCCTGCCACCGCCTGCCGGGCGGACCTCCGCACACTGCCTCCTTGCCCCAAAAGGTCAGCCCTTTCTGGTGCATATATCAGCAGGTCCCGCGCGGGACCGGCGGGACAGGGGAACGGCTCGTATCCCCTGCATGTGACCCCGAGATCAGGTGCGGCACTGGAGAAGCCTCTGCTGCTCCAACGCACTACGCTACGTTTCCACGTCTGTTCCGGACAGGATCGGATTAACGTCATCTCATACTCAAGCAGGGCCTATTAATAATGAAAGCTGGAACAGCAGGGCAATGGCTGCAAGTTTCAATTCATTTAGATCTGCTTCTTGAGCCCTTAGTAACTACAAGCAACCGCTAACTAACTGAAGGCATTAAGAGAAAGCCTCCTCTAAGTTTACGGATCTAGCATACGGTTTAGCGGGTACATCTAACCCATATGAGGAATAACTCTGTGGCTGCATTAGATGGGTGGGTAAACATGTCTGACACCACCTTCAGCTGGGCCTTTATTGGCTAAATGAAGTGTGATGCATTTCTGATGACTCTCAGGTACATTCACCCACCACCCCCACCATGTTCAGCAACCCTGAGAATGTCATTCCACTGTAGCAGTGGAGGTTGGCTGTAACTACATGGTGCCATGTGCTCACGACATGGAAGCACAAAGGCTCATGTTGAGGCTCGTAGGTTCCTGAGCCCTGTTCTAAAAACACAGTGCCCTTGGGTTCAGGGACGGTCCGCTGTGTTACAGCAAAAAGCCCCTCTCTGCACTCTTAATGCAACACACACCAATCTATGGCCAAGCTTAAAACACAGCAAACATCTCCCATTCACCAGAGTGAATATTTCATTACAGGCGGCGTGAATCATTAGCCTTACGCTCTCCTGCCGAGTTTTCAGTACACTTTACTCCACTCACATCCGATGAGCAATGTGACAATTCACGAGGAACCTGTTTGTCTATAGCCTAAAACTATTGTACGCCGGTAGCGAATAATGGGGAACTAAGGGAAGAGAAACTGGTAATTGGCCTTGATTATGGGCTTTGAGTTTCTTTGGCAGCTTTTCAATCTGGGTATGTTGGCTGTAGTGTAGTGTGAAGCGTACAGCCTCCTACGAGGCACACCCTTCAGTTGCCAAAGGATCTCGACCCATTTGTTGTCTGACGCTCTTTTGCTGAGGTTTGTTGGTGTGCAGCTATAGAAATGCTTCTTTTTCGTTGCTGAGAAACTGTAAGCTCACGCCAAGCCTGGTGACAGATTTACAAAGTGAGTCGATAAAGATTAAGGGCAAAGACAAAGGGGCATAAAATAATTACATCCCAGCCATATAAATTGTGCACCTTCTTACTTACTGATTGCGATTCAGTAAAGAATCATGTTCCTTTACAAAAGGAATGAACAAACATCATTGTGCTATTAAACTTTTAATAACGACACAGCATCACCTTTGTAACTGGAGGGAACTGAGAGTGGTGGCATTTGATTGGTGGCATCTGATTGGTGGCATCTGATTGGTGGAATTTGATTGGTTACATGAGGGGAATCTCTCCGACACGCACATTTAGCAAGGGTGGAACCAGTTCAGCTCTGCCTCTTCCAAACAGGCAGGTGGGTGCAACGTCTGCAGTCTCAAAAGTGCTTCACCCGCTCTTCTACCGTCATCAGCTGATCCGTGACGTGGAGCAGCACTGCTTGCTCTGGCTGTCAACAAAATTCTGCATTTCTGGAGCGTTAATATTTTTGTCCCCTGAAGTTTCAGCAAGGCACAAAAAAAAACCCCCAAAAAAGGCTGGAGACTGTACCCGTGTCCTCAGCCGACCCCTACGCATGTGACTGAAGTGCCAACTGAACAAGAATGAAGAAGGGAAAGAGGAGGAGGGAGAGAGAGAGAGAGACAGAGAATGAGGGAGAGAAAGAGAATGAGGGAGAGATGCAGCAGAAGGGCAGAGGGAAGAACGAAGAGATCTGATATAATTTGCTGTTAAAGCTGAGTGATCTGGAGCTTGGAAGGTGGGAGAGCATGTGTGGTTTCTACAGCTATAATCGCTCTCCCCTTCAGACTGCCCTCTCTCAGCACTGCTGGGCACTTGGAGAACGTGCCTCACTCTTCTCTTTCTCAGCTCACACTGCCTGGCCTCTCCTCCATCCTCAGCACCATGAACACTCCTGCTCCTCTCACCTACACGGCCACGGCCACGTCTGGGGCGGGGCAGGGGCAGGGGCGGGGCAGGGGCGTGGTTTGGAGCAAGCGGAGCCACTAGCGAGCAGGGTGCTGCCTCTGCTGTGGCGCGAACCCGCTGACACATGGAGGAAAGGGCACGGGTGCCCTCGGAGTAGGGGGCGGGGTTAGTGAGGAGGGGCGGGGCAGAGTGCTAGGCCTTCCTCGGGGAGGTAACTGTAACGCTAAGAAAGTGGTCCGCGTCCCACAAGGCCTCTTACGCCAACATGGCCCAGATTCACTTCTCGGGAATCCTACAGACACATCACCTTCTCTTTTTTTTTAACACCCATTTTAGTCTCCAATGTGGAGCAAAATGGAATCTTCATCTTGGACTGTTGTACTGTGGTCATTCGACAGCTCTCTTCCACCGTCTCCTCGCCAGTGCCGTAACAACGGGGAAGCCAGAGGAAATCTGAGTAGCATTCACACATCTCTAACTCTATGGGAACTGCCTTACTGAAATGGACGGAGACCACCCATAGAGAGCACTTAAAAGAATTAAAAAACTTTGGTGGAAAAAAAAAACCTTTGACGCTTTCACTGTCAGAATCAGAACTGTGGCCACAATGCACAATGAACTACCTGAAATATTGGTTTCATGAAATATTTATATTATGGGCCCATTTAGTTTATTTCTCTGTGTAACCAGGACCACACATTACACTCCTTTGCCCTGACAGAGTTATCATTTGCTTACTGATGCAATTAAGAGAAGTGCTCTCAAGGCCTCAGGCGAGTGTCTGCTATCTTCAGTTTCCAGCGTCGTGTCCCCGGCCGCTCCTGACCACCTCCATGACCAGGGCTAAAGTCCACCAGTCTCCGAGCTGGCACACGGCGAACCAATCAAACCCACGCCTGCCACTCACAACTCACAGTGTGGGACTGTTCTCCTTCAGCACACGTGTCCTGATTAGGAAAGGTCTGCTCCTCAAACATACTGAGACAGGGCAGAGACAGCGAGGGCGTTGGCCTGGCGACGCGCGGCCGCGTTCATGAAGACTTTGGACCGCGTGTACGGAAACCCGGAAGGGCTGTAAATCGGCCGTGCCCAGCCTGCGATTGTTCATTCACTGTTCTTGCTTTCACTTTGTTGACACTGTGTTCAGGAGGACTCTGTTCCCATATCAGTGGGGTCGGGACACCATAGAAGTTTAATAGCATCAGCAGTTTCTGATCCCAAAACATAACAGTCCATATTAGTGGTTTCTGAGAAGCATGTAGTAGACAACAGGAGAACAAAGTGCACACAAACAATTTTTGTTTACTAGCCACCCAACCCCCACCCTCCCTCCCACCCAACTCTTAAACAGCCGTGAGTTTAAGGGCCTGGGGTGATATAAATTATTCAGCAGAAGCCATCTTTGGAGAGTATTGGGAGGTCACAGCAGATGCTGTTGCCTCTTCCTGAGCACTTCCTTCTTCTGACTGTCAAGGTCTGCTCTATTGACAGATGGTAGGAGCCATAACTTACCCCAGAATGTCGCCCTCTGCTGTCTGGCTAAAGCCAACCCCTGTCACACAATGACAACCTCTGCATCTAATCCTTCCCCATCTGTAAGTGCCGTTTTGGGGATCCCAGTGTCTGTCTCAAATCAGTACTTATTAGCCAAGAGCTGTAATTACTAACAGTTCATCCACTGTGAGCTAAGACTTCAGACTAGGTTTCTGCTCATAATTATGCTAGCAGCTGATCTCTGTGTGGGAAACGATCACATGCCTGTTCCCCGTGCCTCTGTAAGGTTCCATATGCATGTCGCTTTCCCACTCACCCACTCACTGTACGTCGTTAGCTAAGCGTTTCAAACTGACATGCGCGTGGGGGGGGGGGGGGGGGGGGGGGGGGGGGGGGG
>JAOXYF010000010.1:5417848-5429203 GCA_028565775.1 Sternarchorhynchus goeldii
CAGATTTTTCTTGACCAGAAGAATCCAAATCCAATTTGAGCAAGTTTTACAGTAATTTTATGGAAACATAAACATCACAGCACTGACCCATCATGTCCGTTCTTAGCAGCCACATGAAGAGGAAGAAGTCCAGCTTTGTTTGTTTAGCGTACACACAAGGATAATATCGGAGAAAGCACACCTCCTCATATACACTTTAACCCTTTGTAGCTCGCACGTCTGGCTGTGTCAGCCAGCTGTTCTCAGATTGAGCTCCCACGATGACCCTCTCTCATGGAGGGTGCGGGGAGAGCGACCAGCGCAGGCCCAGGCCCGAGCGAGTGGGGAGATCGTATACACTGAGCACCTTGCCTGGGGTGTCCCAGAAATGTGGTGCTTACAACCACCTGCCTGCCTGTGTTGTTTTCTTTGTGATTTTTTTTTTTGGGGGGGGGGAGGGGGGGTTGGTGGTTCAGATCTGAGCTGCTCATCTGCCAAGTGAACAATTGTGAGAATAGGAGGGAGGGGGAGCTTTCTCTCTATCTTGAGAGGGAGAGAGATTAGAGAGGGGTCTCTAGGGGTTCATACTATAGCAAAAACAAGCTAAGGAAATGTAGTCAAGCACAAGCACTGTGAAAGATTCCTAACGTTAGTTTGGCCACTGAATTGAGACGTTCACGCCATTCTGTAGTTTTGATTCGCTGTATTAAGCAGATATGGAGCGTTGAAGTGTCCTTGTTACTAAGTGTGTAAAAAGAGACCCAGTAGGGTGAACGCAGAAACACACACACACACACACACACACACACACACACACACACACACACACACACACACATAAAGCAGGTGTCTCTGACAGATGCGAACTCATTAGATTAACCCATAAAACAGCATCCTAGCCGGTAATGTGAGGCGTACCAAACATTAACCCTGCGTGTTCCTCTGGAATCAGCCTGGAGGGTTGTTGGGGGTCTCCGTTCCACGCAGAGGACAGAGAGCCCATGGGAACCCAACCCTCGTGGTTTGTTGCTCACGATGAGTGTGTGCTTCACCCACATCATGCCAGCAGCTTGGGTTTAAAGTTTAAACAAAGTGCATGCAGGGCCAGTTCTGCTTGGCTTGGCTGGGAAACGGAGCGGGACCGCAGCTGAGGGCCAGAGAGGGCCAAGCACTCGTGCCTATTGTCACCATGTGATTTGGCGCCGGAAATAGCTCTCCTACGACAAAAGAGGGCTGGGTCTGACTGCCCTCTCTGGTATGATGGAAACACAACTCTCAGAGGTGAACCTCAGCCTCCCCTTATGGTTCACCTCATTCCTCGGCTGCACCCAAAATAAGGCTTATAATATCAGTGCCAGGCAAAGAGAGAGATAGAGACTGAAAGAGAGAGAGAGAGAGAGAGAGAGAGAGAGAGAGGGAGGGAGAGGGAGAGAAAGGTTAGGGGCTTAATAGTGGAGAAGAAATAGCACTAAAATATTATATACTATTTAACTGTGACAACACCTGTCACTATATATAATAATTATCTTGTTAAAATGTTTATCGTCACTGATTTTGTTTTATTTAGTTTATTATAATGTCATTTTTACTTTTTTTACTTTCTCATGATTATTAGTCATTATTATGGTCATTCATTTAAAACATTATTGTTAATTCCATGTTCAATGCTAAACTCTGTATGTGTTGGCAAAATTGTATCTGATACAGAAATTCAAATAAAGCTTGAAATTGCAATTAGATCTGTGTGCACCGACATGGCGGTCTAGGCGAGACCAGTTTCCCCGTAGCACATTGCTTACTGCATAGACCATAAGAAATCACTTTTTTTCCAGCTAGGATTCTTTGCTAAAAGAAAGAAGAACTGGCGCACAGAGCTGCATCTGTCCTAACTTTTATACCGCTGGCTGTGGCATCACGGTATTGTTAACCAGCAGGAGGAACACTGATGTCCCAACGAGTCAGGCAGTGGAAGGTTTATGTCAAAGAAGGAGTCAGAGTACAAGAGAAACACGAGAAGAGATGGAAAAATACAGAGACATTTACAGTATTTTTCAGACACTCTTATTCAGAGTGACTTACATATTTATCAGTATGACAGCATGTGTGCTCCCAGGGAATCAAACCCTCAGAGTGTTACTAGCAGAGAGGGGGAGGGGGAGGTGGGATGTGAAGTTTCTCTGGTTCCTTCCTTTCTCCTTCTTCTCAGAATCTTCATTCTAGTCCCTGCTTCTTACACTGTTCATGGTCATATAGCAACGTTAAGGCTAACCCCCCCCCCTCCCCCAACCTCCTCTTCACCTAAACATCTGCCTCTACTCTTCTCATTAAGCCCAGCTGGGCCTTCACATCTGTGTCCACCAGCTCAGACAGGAATACCCAGTCTGCAGCAACGCCCGCATACACCCACATGCATTCACATATACTCAAAACACACACACAAACACAGTCACTTTGACATATGGGCATATCAGCGATTAAAGGTCACATTAAACATTAATGCCTTCGCCATGCTGCAGTTAGAAATAGCCAGACCAACAGATATAAAGATTCCACCGGAAGAGGCCTGGCACTGCAGTATATATTTGGGCACGACATAAAGCTTAGTCAGTCAGAGCAACCTCACATGCTGGAGCGAAGGAGCAAGTATCCTATAACACAAGCGTAGATGAACAGTGCTTTAAGCTGCGCACGCCTTCACACAGCCACGTCCACGAACACACCGAATCTCCGCCACGGAGAATTAGGATTTCATTGTCGTTTACTACATTTAATTTTTCTGTTGCTTCACTGTTGCTTAACCTGTATGGGCAAAGGCTGCTACACTCATGTGAAGCAAGCTTTGTTTTCTCAGCTATGATTCATCCATCCCTCCCCCTTTAGACCCACACTCCCGTTTCCTCTGTCAAGCACCAGGATACCTTTCTCTTTAGTGTGTGTGTGTACAGTATATGTGTTTGTGTGTGTGTGTGTGTGTGTGTGAACACTGACAGTATGTTCCTGAGTGTGTGTGGGCAGCATTGATCTGCTGCACCAGAAAGAGCCCCACCAGTCCTAAATGCTTATGACTAAGAGCTGGATCCAATCACAGGTTCTGCTTATAGGAACTGAGGGCGAGGGGTGAGGGGGCAGGGAGAGGGGACAGGGAGAAGGGGACAGGGGCCGTGGTGGACATGTTCACATACCCGTGAGAATCCTGTGCTCAGCCCAAAACTCTCTACCTCAGCGAGCCTAGAGCGAGGTGCTTCTCACCTCAGCAGCAAGATGCATTATTGAGCAGCGCAGGAGGGGTATATGTATGTATGTGTGTGTGTGTGTGTGTTTGTGTGTGTGGCGTGTCCAGAGGCTCCGAGGTCAGCAGTGTGGCTCCCGCCGGCAGCTGCTCCGACGAGGAGCCAGAATGGAGTCTGCAGCCAGACTAGAAAAGCAGGCCGACGATGGAGGTCAGGTGGGCCAGGCAGGCGTAGCTTCAGGCCAGCCATGAAAGTTCAAACACCCGTGAAAGACGGCGGTCAAAACCTAATCGCAAACTTACCTTAGCAGTGACATTAGCCATTAGAGGTCAGTCTTATCTCAGGGATATAATCTTAGCGCATTCTTTCGGAGAGATTACAAAAGTGTGAATTATCTTGCTAGTGCGGCGCGGCTCGTGGCACCACGGCACGGTGGAGTCACCCAGCTTTAGCACGCAGAGGTCAAACGGGTCATAGAGGAGAGAGAGCAGCACCGTCGCTGATGAACCTGAAACCTTCCTGGGCCACGGTACATGTGTGAAAGCGCCCTATATGGGAAAATGCATAGACGTGATGTGCAGGGAGTTGGCTGTCTGCATTATGGAGCAGCTGTGGGCAGAGCATTTGAGCTGGTATCTGTTGTTACAGCACAATCCACTCCAGGATTATATTCAGCTGGGGCTGGGGTGGGATAAGCATCGAACGTCTGCAGCTCCACTTAGCAGATTGAGGCACAGGGACAGAGGGTGATCAGCGGAAGTACGTGGAAGGAGGGCCGTCTCCGTTTATTTAAGCGCCAAGCAAACAAGACTTGTACCTTTTCCACAGTCAGCAAACCAAATTCCTAACCCTAGCAAAACCAAATTCCTCCGTTCACGTGCTGACCTGCTCCCGTGCCTGGGAAAGGTTACGGATTATGACACTGCTGCCTGCTGTGTTACCCTCCGGCGTGTGCAGAAGACACTGTAACCAGGTGAGTGTTGGCTGTGCAGAGTCTTTGCTGGGTGAGTGTTCTCACTCGTGTCCTTTACCCTGCTCTGTCCAGCAGGACGCGTCCTGCCCTGTTCTCGCTTGGGCGCCCGCGAGCTCTCACCGATGTCCTGTCCTCCGGAGGGGAGGAGGGCGCTCGGTCTTTCAGGATTAAGAGCTCAACAGTGAAGAGCTCATCTCTCTCTCACTCTGTACAACACACACACACACAGGAGAAAACAGAGCAGGGTAGAGAGAGAGGGAGAGGCATGACACACATCTCCCCAAAGAATCAGTGAGCAGCAGCACAGAACACACACCTCATTCTGGCAACTGAACCTCTCCTGAACCTCATGCAGAAGCTGACATGAATATGTGACTCAACCAGGTGACTGAAAGGCATGGAAGAATAAGCAGTTACTGCAGGCTGTGTAGTATTGATCCAGTGAGTCGTCTGGACAAGCTATTGATGGAACAATCAACCAGGCCATAGCCATGTGGCCAAATGATCTCTACATGCTATATGACTTATTATTAAAATTCCACATCAAATAAATAAATAAATAAATAAATAAATAATTGATTTGTTGTGGAACACAGTAGTCACATTACACACTGAGCTCGGGTTTCATGAACTCAGCAGGGATACTGACTCCTCAGAATGTGTACATTGCTTCTCTCCATAAACAGGAAGTTGAAAACAGAGGCTTCAAAGGTTTTGTGTTTTTGTGTCGTCTGTGAAGAATTCGGGTATAACACTCACATTTTCTTTCTAAAATTTGAATATCCCATTATGGTATAAAAAGATAATCCTAATCCTTACAGCAACATGTTTCCTTTGCAAAAGTTTTGTGTACATTCAGTCCCCTGAGAGAATATGGTACTTCCTGTTGGTTTAGACTGATACACACCACTTCCTGTTTAGCTGAACTGTAGTCTTGAGTGTTTTTATGCTTTCACACTGCTTATCAAGTAGCATGAATCAACTGTGCTAATATTTTTTGTATGCTGCTCAACAAGAGCTGAGTATACAGGAGACATGTACTACCACAGGCAGTGCTTCCCTGAGCACGCTCAGAACGAACGCGGCCAGGACCGTCAGCAAAATAACCGTCAGGAAATGCAGTAAGGCGTTTCAACACACCCCATTTAAGTTCACCTGGCCTGGATCAGTGGCACCCACTAAAGGAAGCACATGGCGGTGAGCAAACGCAGTTAAGAGTTGAGCTCTATTTCCAGAAACTTCTGGACCCAGTGTGACTGGAGTGGTGAGTAACGGCGAAGTCTCGGAACCACAGGAACGGAGAGGCTGGAGGAGGGAGCCGTGCTCAAAGCCCCAGACACAAGCTCATGTTTAATGAAGGCAGGTACCTGCCTAAATTTAGTGCACAGGTGCATCACTGTTGCCTTGGTGCAACACACAGCTTTGGGCCTCACCAGACAGATGATAGCTGCAGTTTCCATGAAGGCAACCAGCAGTCAAAAGATCCACAAGAAAGGAACAGTCGCCAAGTTCCTTTATAGCCCTAGAAACTCGCAGGATGTTGATCAGATGTTGTCATGGCAATAAAGGGCATACAGAATAGGACGTGTGGCATTCCATGCAATCCAGTTCCCCTCCCCACTTTGTTAGTCTTACTTGAATACTTGGCACAGTCAGCGCTTAAGAGTTGGAATCAAATCCAGGGAGGTTGTCAGATGCGAGTGATGTAATCAAATCAGGCTTAAGAGCATTAATGGAAGCTTTGTCAGGGAACCTGCATGCCACTGATCCAGTGGTACCTGGCCGAGGGACAACTGCAGGTAGGGAAGCTGGGCTGGCCGCAGGGGTTCATGCTGGGGGCTGTTCTGGGGTCTGTGCTGGGGTTCATGCTGGGGGCTGTTGAGAGGTCTGCTCTGGGCTCTATTCTGGACTGGAATCCATTACAAGTTCCTCCAGAGCAGGGCAGTGGGGTGATGGTGCAGGTGTAAAGATCACCCCATAGCATGGCGTGTTCGATGGCTTCAGTCATCATGACGTGGCCCCTCCCCCTCTCCCCATGAGGCTCACCACGTAAACCGACAGGGCCAACGACACGCCTCGTCAGAATTCCGTTGGCAGTCAAGTGCGTTTCCACCATGTTTCTGCAGTCTGAACTCATAGTTCACAGTGACACAGCACTGCTAAGAGCAGCACATAGTCAGCATCCACATTCCAGTCACGGAAATGAACTTTCATGAACTTTAGTTCATTTAAATTGCTTTTTGCAGCAGGTGAAGATGGGGCCATTTTAACCTCCACCCAGTCAAATTCATCAGAGACCATATAAGACCATTTTTCTACAACTTCATAAAAAAAAAACCACATTATCACCTTCTTATAGACTGAGTGTGTCATGAGAAAAATGAAAAAAAAATTGATGAGAAGTTTGTTTGTGCATTATGTGAAAGATAAAGAACACGCCCTCTAGTGGTTTAGTTGGGGAGGTGACGCATCCAGGAGCAGCAAGTAACACTATCCTGAATTTCCAACTGATGGCTGATGAAACAGAACAAGATGTCATCTCAGTCAATTCCAAATTCCAGCCCTGGCCAAAACTTCAACAATGGAGCCTTGTAGTTGAATGTCAAATGTGTCTGTATTTATGTGTGACAAAAGCTGTAAATGCAAAACAAGCAAATCAGGTTTGGCTGTAAAATAACAGAACCTTTGGAGGTTTGTGCCATTGAAAATTCAGATGCTCTTCAAAAAATGTGTAGTTTATCTTCATTTTTAACATAATCTGTTTACTGTCTCTAGTTGAGCTATTATTTGTATTTTTCAGAAGCTTCTGCATGGGGTATTTACAGTAGCAGGTACCATTTACCATGAGGTATTTACAGTAGCAGGTACCATTTACCATGTTGCCACTGTGGGCCTGTTTACATGTAAGCATATTAGTGTGAAGGCAAAATAATCTCTACTAACTGAATGGAGACGTGTTTGCCTGAACGTCAGTAGCAGTCAGGATCAGGGCTCCAAAATCCCTCTGTCTGCACTGGGCTGTGGCTTAAGCTAGAAGAGAAACAGGTGTTTATGTGGAGCCACTGGTGAAAGATGTGACCCCGGGAACCCCCACCCATCCACCCACCCACCCCTTACAGCACAGTAAGCTCAACAATTGTCCCTATACTGTCTCCTCTGTGTCCGAGTTTGGAAACATGGAGGTTCCTAGCTGAGGTCGGTGCGACCTGCGAGAGCTTCTAACCTAACTGAGGTCCGGCCAGCACCGCAGGAGCACTGGCTGTCATAATGGAGTTCGAGGCTCTGGGGAGCTTTGCCTACACCTGTACAGGGTGGAGGAGAGAACACTGGACAGACAAATCAGCAGAGGTAAGGTGCTGCAGCTACTGGGGTCACCGGTGAATTATTGAAACGACGGGGAAATTGAAAAGCAAAAGAACAATCGTGAGAAGACAGAAAGCCCAGCTGGGAATTCTGGGTAGAGTGAAGCTTTCCATCTTAACGCAATTTCGGGCCACATCCACACCTCAGCTCGCTCCTAATGAAAGTGGGCGAGACCCTGTTTGACCCCCAGACGGGACCATGTTTGGCGAGTGGCAGAGTCTGCGCTCTGAATGCCTCCTGTAGTGTGGTCTGCTGTTTGAAGTGTGTGGTGTACCGTCTCCAACGCTCTGTTCTTCGTTAATCTCCTCCACCGTCTCCTCGGAACATTCCCCTCGTTCCCTCCGACAGCATTCTCGAAATGAACCCGCGCACAGTGGTAGGCAGGAGCTGAAAATGTCAGCACGGTCTCCACGGCTCAGCCGTCACTCCGTTGCTGACCCAAGCGGGTGTTACGCGCACGCGAGCGGACAAAGCTGCTAATTAAAGGACGGGGTGCTGGGGAGAGAAGCGACGGCGGAGGACACGGCTCGTCTTCGATCGGAGCGTGACGTGGATGTCACGGCTATTTTTTTCCTTCCACGCATATGCATGAGGCGGAGGGGTCGGGCCTCACAGGGAGAGGGCTTGCTGGATGGCTGAGTGCCTCCCAATGACACCAGTGTACTGGAAGATGGAGACAGCGGGGTCATAAACCCAGGGGCCGCACATGCACCATTCAACACATCTTGATAAAACTGAAAACCAGAATTAACGGTAACCAATGCATTACAGTCTTTAAAACTGAAGTGGTTCTTCAGAGAACGTTGAACACGGGCTTGTAAACTGCGTTCCACAGTTGTAGACTAAAACAGGATGAAAAATTGGGATGCAGATAATTGGGTTTGTGACATATTTAAGAATATTGGTGTGGGGGGGAGGAGCAGCTCCAGAATCTGCTCTTTTCAGAAGAGCCATCAGTGTGTGTGGTCCTCAAAGACATAGTACCACTTGAACCATTTATGACCAGGAGGTGTAAGAAAGTGCATCAGTAAAACATGGCAGCTTTAATGTACAGCTAGACTGCACTGAATCATGGAGGGAGGAAGGTCACAGAGGAAGATTGACTCCCTCAATTACTCAATAGATAGATAGATAGATAGATATTTCATTGTCTATGTAAGTGTATACATATACGTGTGTGTGTGTGTGTGTGTGTGTGTGTGTGTGTGTGTGTGTGTGTGAGCTAAAGGGAGAAATGGAAACAGAATATGTGCATGTTTGTAATGGTATGGATGTAATTCCACAGAGATGCTTCTTTCTGGATGTGGCTACAAGGGTCTAGGACACATGATCCAAGTCCTGGCTGCCTGCTGTGGGGAGGCGGAGAGCTGTGTCCTGGGGGTGGGGGGTAGAGGGGGGGGGTGTGTGCTGTGGACATGGAGGAGAAATGAGTGTGGAAATGGAAGACTCCATCTCTTCCCCCAAACTGCATTATCATGCAGCACAGATAGTGTCTAAAGCTCTGAGCAGCTTCTTCAGTCTGAGCTATGGGCATTTAGGACAACAGGCCTGCCAAGTTCTCTCACAACAGCATTGTGGAGTCGGCTACTTCATGACATACGGATTTTAAAAATAGAGCTGCATGTGTAATATATGAAAATGGAAATATTTTATTACATCTGACTGGATCATGGGGTAGATTGGAAAAAATCACTTTCATTTTACGAATTAAATGTTCCGTATGACATTTATAATAAGATTATAATATATATCAAGAATTAACGGAAAGGAATTATTCATTTACTGTTTTGAACTAAAAATGAAATAAAAACAGATAATGTAAAAAAAAAAAATACATTTGACAGTGGAGCTGTTTAACATTTCTGAAGTGACCAGTTTAGCAGGACCGTGTTTGAAAGTCTCACATCCGCCTGCAGCTTGGGGATCATGTAAGGGTGTTGTAATTTAAAGTTCCTTATCAAGTTTCTTGCAAGGAACGTTACGCAGCCTTCCGTTCAGCGAGTGTGCCACCATACACACACACAGACACACACACGCCGACTCACACACACTCACACGCCAACACACACACACACACTTACACCTTGGAGTGAAGCCCTCAGTCCCACTGCTGATGACTGACATCATTTGCATTCTGGGTCAGCACTGTTTACAAAAATCTAAGAGAGGAAAGAACAGAGAGGAGAGACAGTAAAAAAAAAAAAAAAAGAGAGAGAGAGAGAGAGAGAGAGAGAGAGAGAGAGAGAGAGAGAGAGAGAGAGAGATGGGCAGGGTTTTCAATGTTTTTAAACACTGAGGCTACATGTAGCACTACAGTGCCTGGCTGGATGACGAGGTCAACTGTGAGTGACTCCACGTGTGGGCACCCCACGCCTCCACACACACACACACACACACCTGCACGACAGAACGGAGACCAGGTGCTAGGCTTCACCAGCAGTGCCCGAAACCAAAATAACTGCTACAAGCGTGACGTGGAGGGCTGAACACTAAGGACGAGCCGTGTTAGCTGAGCCACAGCGCTGAGAGAGGGGAGCTCTGCTGAAGCTGACATCACTGCCCACGACGCAGTGACCAATCAAGTTCCCCTTCAGAAATAAGCCCCTCCCACACACCCCTAGGGTGGGCAGGACTGATTTACTATCTTCCATCACCTGCCTCTCTGGCCGCTGCTGGAAAGACAGAAGGTTTTACTGTTTTTGAGTGAGAGGTCAGTGATCAACACTGCTTCAATCACACCAACACTTTTTTCTTTTTTAAATTGATGCAGCCGAGTCTCAAAACTACCCAGCCTTGAGTAATAAAAACAAACACACACACACATATACACACAGTCCTCATAGCCGGAGTGTGTCAGCACAAGAGGGCTGCATGCGGAGAGGGACCGACGCGCGAGTCTGAATCATCTTAAGCCGCTCTAATGAGCGTGAAGGGAGGAGGGGGCCGCGGTGAAGGTTAAACCCCCCCCCCCCCCCCGCGCTGCCGATCACGCGGCAGCTCCGACGGCCGCCGCACCTGTGCTGGAAGAACACGGAGGGAGCGGAGACCCAGCGGCCACCGCTGCAGTGCAGCTCTGAGCGCAGCGTCTTCCCCTGCCTGTGCTGAAGCAGGCGACCCCCCTCGGCTGACCAGGGCCGACGCCTCACCTTGGCTCTGCATGTCTGCGGGTGTCTTGTGTGTCACACCTTCCTCAGAAACGGACAGTAAAATCAGCAGGACACTAGCACAGCTGTACATCATATAAAACTATGGTGCACAGCTGAGGGCGTGCACACACACACACACACACACACACACACACACACACGACTGGCCTTAGAGAGCACAGAGGACATGAGGCTTGTTTGATCTCATGCTTGGAAGCACTCCACAATCTATGCTGTTACAAGGGAAGTAAACCATATCTGATTACCTTCGTGTGTAACCCTGGCTTTGAAATGAGGGTTAAGAAATAGGGGAGACACGATTCACTGTTACATGATCCACTCCGCCTCCCGCAGGGGGAAGGGAGGAAAAACAGCTGCATTGCTCAACAGCTCCAGCAGGGGGAGCTCTGCATGGCACAGGGATCTTGCCGACAAGAAGCTATTTTTAGACCATTGAATAGAAAAATGTATTTATAGAGCTTTGGGTTCGGCTACTGTGAGGGAGGGTGCAATAGCTGGAGGGAGTCAATGCATCAAATCACTGCTGACAAGCGGTTCTTAGCCAGTGGTGGAGATTCTGCCAACAACATACCACACACACACACACACACACACACACACACACACACACACACACACACACACACACACACACACACACACA
>JAOXYF010000010.1:5436523-5449073 GCA_028565775.1 Sternarchorhynchus goeldii
AGAGAGAGAGAGAGAGAGAGAGAGAGAGAGAGAGAGATAGAGAGAGAGAGAGAGAGAGAGAGAGAGAGAGAGAGAGCGAAAGAGAGAGAGAGAGAGAGATAGCAGTGTAAGCACAGAAAGAGGAAGGAAGGGAGGCAGATAAAGACAAACAGAATAGAGAAAGACAGAAAAAGAAGCATTAGATGTCCAAAAGATAACTAAACCCTAAGAAGAACTTGGAATCACACTTTTTAGCAAACAGATTTAAAGTGAGGCTTTTCATATATTTTCTTGAAAAGAGCAAAACTAACTGTTGCCGTTTGCACGGTTAAGGTGTTGAATGCAGTGAGCGTACGCATTTGACGAGACAACAGACTCGGATAAAGTTGGTCATGTTTAATGATTAAGCCACATTACATGGTGCTTTTTGGTGGAGAGCATTAGCAAACAATGCCCTACCTTAGGAACCATTCCAGTCTCATGTTTAATGTACTGACTCAGCCTGGCCGTCTTCTTGGCTATGCTGTGGCCACTCAAACGGTTGATCTTATCCCTAATGGTCAGGTTTTCTGTTTTCTTATATTTATCAGCTTTGAAAATGGGAAAAATTAAAGACAAAAAAAAGAGACAAGGAACCACATTTGAATGAATGTCCTGTTTTGTGAACCTTCATGCCTCTTATGCAATGATAAAAATCCAGCGGTTTTATCTGCTCCGGTGCTGCATCACATCCCTGAACTCACCGACTTCACGGAAGCGCTTGTATTCGTTGATGGTGCAGTTGATCTGGACGGCGGTGTGAGCGCTGCGCTCCAGCTGGGCATAGGCGGGGTGCTGGGCGTCCGTGTGCTTCTGGATGGTCTGCAGGAGAAGCGGGTAGCGGGCGATTCGCTGCACGGGCATCACCAAGAAAAAGGTCAGTGTGGAGGCGTTTACCTCAGGCCTGGAGGAGAGAGAAACAGAGAGAGAGAGAGAGAGAGAGAGAGAGAGAGAGAGAGAAAGAGGACAGAGGGCACAAGTAGAGATTGTACAGGAGTGCTTGGAACAGAGTGGAAGGCTTCTTTCATGGGTACGTGTACAGTTGCTCATATCTTATGTTATACCACGCAAGGACCTTCTTGCTTTACAGGTTTCTAGTCATTTCTGCTCATAGGTTAAGCATGTTGTTTGGCAGTGCTGTACATGTGGGGTTTCTTACTGATAAGCAATGCGTGTTTCAGAGTGAGTTAAAGGTAACAGGGCATTTAGCCATAGCAGATATTCAGAAACAACACCAAGATTTGACCTGTTCAAAAGCTGTGGGGCGAAACTTCTGAGATGCGAGAACTTACGCAGTGGACTTGATCACTTTCACCATCTCCATCCATTGGGCCTCATTCTGTTTGTAGCCGTTCTCTATGGCTGTGACATTATTGTAGCTGGCCAAGTACTCCTTATATGCCGTCTCTATGTCTTGTGACAAACTCAAGAAAGACGTACCTGACGAATGAGAACATCTTCATTACTGGGCAGAACCGGGGTGGCATTGACGAACTAATGGTCTGCACACCTCCCACTCAAAATAGAACCGATAAAATAAACCTCACAATCTACTGACATTTCTGTAACACTGTCAACAACATAACAGGCGTGAAATGACTCGGCCCTAAATATACTAAGTAATGATCTTGTCAAGGAGGAATCCTTGGAGAGTAAAAATAACTTTTCATTTTAAGCTACATACAGGGTTAAGAACATGAACTAGGTAAATATACCCAGAGGCTAAGAACAGACTGCAGCTTCCTTCACTTTCTCCTGTTTACTTCTTCCTGTACCATCAAGTTCACTAAATGACTGATAAACATCAGACTTCTGTATGTCATTCCAGAGCAGTCATACCATTACACAGCAGTTCTTGTGAGTGTCTGAGAGCTAGTTTCAGTAGGTTTGTGACCGAGTGCCTCAATCAGCTGGGACATGACGTCTGACAATTTACCAGAGATCAGAACGCAAGAATTTAAACCTGAAATTCCTGTCTGTCCTGTAATATTTAAACAACAACAACTTCAGGTATTCGGAAAGTCACAACTATGCCTGGCTCGCAGAAGGCTTCGTAAGACAACAGAGGAACGGTGACTTGGCATTCCGAATCTTCCAGTCGTACTCACAGACCATTTCCAGAAAGTGAGGATTGCTGGGCCTCATCTGGGCTCGGTCCAGAAGGCTCAGCAGCCTACCAGACACGTCCATCACTTTGTCTATGTGCAGGAACATACTATCCAGATTCACCAAGGGAGGCTGTAGGGGGAGAGAGGGCGTTCCTGGTTAGTTCACATGACCTTTAATGCATTGACCCTACTCATTCACCACAGTGACAAATAAGTTAACCAATCAACTAATCCAGTAAATTACTAGAATAATACACACGTTCTGTAGACCATTCAGTAAGAATAATGACCTGAATTGAAGAATGACCTCACCCGAGACAGAATTTCAACAACTACACACATATGCATACAAAACATCTGGTTTTGCTGAAGGAACTGAATGAACAATTGGCCTACAACTCGGAGGACTACGATGAAGCAAATGCAAAGCGGCAAGAGAACCTGTAGCTTCTGGAGATTGTCTCGGATAGAGACTGTGCAGATCTGCAGGTTTCTCAGGTAGTTCCTCTCCGTGTCCACCAGCTCCTGCATGGCCATGAGCTGCCTCTGAGCTGCCCTTTCTCTGGATGCAGCCTGCTCAGCAGCAATACTCCTCTTCCTCTCCTCCTCTTCCTCTGGCACGCCCTCGGCAGGTTCTTCCACGTCTTCCACCACCCTCGCAACGGGACTCTGGCCTCCCACCTCCTCGAGATCCTCGGATGATCTCTGCCTTCTTACGCTTCCAACTGGAGGCCCATTGGATCCCTGCATGCTGGCCCTAAGGTGGATGGAGACAGAGATACATCTGCACACTGAAGGCTGTTAAAGCAAATGCACATCCACCTTCACACCCCATACCTCTACAAACCTCTACACCGCCAAAACATGCTCCCCTGACAGAACATGAGCTCTGGGTAGCAGCTTGAAAACAACAGAGACAAGTTCACAACACAGGAAGAAAGGGTGTGAAAGGAACTGACAAGTAAAACACGGTTTGAGCCTTGGCCAAAACAACCCGTGCCAAATTAGGGCACTGTTAAATAATTACAAACTAGACATTAGAAAGTCTTATTACAAATTGGAATTAGAAACTTCCATGTTGGAAGAATGTTGTATTACATGTTCTTGCAGCTATTTGGATGAGAGTGATGAAGCTGCTTTTAAAGAGGCTGAGTGGCTGCGCAAGGCTTTGGTTCAGTCCTGTTACTGCATGTTCTCTGGGGTGGAACACCATGTGGTCATGGAGGAGGCTCTTCCAAGGCTCAGCGTGATGCTGCTTGTGTCAGGCATTGACCAAGATTTGAAATGTTACAGGCTACATCTCTAAAACACTTCAATCTTAATAAAAAAAAAAACAAGATCAGTTTTAGCGCTTCCAGAGACTGACTGTGTGCCAAGTGAAGGAACAAGAGGATGAGCCATGTATTAGACTCAGTGTCTTCACATCGATTCTGCTGCCCAGCAGTGTCGATGTTTGCAGTAACACTAAGCTTAGATTCACATGTACACAGAGAGAAGAAGCACCAGCTCAGAGTGTTTCTCAGAGTGCCAGGGGCAGGCTCTCTTGAAGCCTAGAATACAGCAGAGCACTGGAGCCATCCAACCAGGCACAGAACGACAGGTTAACTGCGAGACGAATCACTGAATCATCAGCTGAAGTGAATCGTTACCTTCAGAGGCGGAGATCAATCAAAGCTGGATGTCCTCGTGCAGAGAAGACTGGGAAGAGCTGTGCACTACGGCAGTGGAAAGCCTGGAACACCCACACAAAAGACACATAAACACACACACCCATAGGACACTTAGGAGGTTTGAAGTAACTTTCTCCACTGAGTCAGAGTGCAGGGCCTCGTGTTTGCACGGGGGTGTGACTGAAGGGGGATGGTGGGTCAGCAGGGGAGTGTGTCGGGGGAAGGAGAGGCTGCTAGCATGGGGCAGGGCCAATGAGAACACACACACACACACACACACACACACACACACACACACAGATGAGAAGGCTGACTTACTGCATCAGCCCATGCAAAGGAAGTGATGACTTTAGAGTAAGCAGGATGCACACACACATCACCACAAACAACCCGAAACACAAAGTGTTATATATAGTAGCCTGCAATGAGCTTAATGGAAATGTACTTTCCATGGCACTAATTCACTAAGAGAAGGTTCTGCTTCAAATGGATGGTACAAATGCCACATATGCTATATTTACTCATAGACTAGTGTGGAAAGTAAAGAAGACAACAAAACAGCTTATTTGTGTCCAGAACGTCAAGACACATCACACCGGGCATTATACAACCAAACCCTCGCATGCTCACTTCCCCCATTCGGACAGTGACGTCAGATGCCCCCCAGTAACGCAGCCTAAGGAGTCCCTTCACTTCGGCAGACAGGGTTATTCTAGTCGAAACGTCTTCAAACGCAGGAAATCTGGTTCTCAGCATCTCAGTATGCATGATTATATTCAACTTTATTGTCATTACACATGTACGAGTACAAGGCAACGAAATGCAGTAGGCAACGAAATTGATGATGATTTACGTTAAATAATTTACGTAATATGAAGAATTAGCGGAAAACAAAATCATGCCATTCTTGACGTAGGTTATGGCAGCTAAATATTAAGTTGACATTAAGTGACAACACCATTAACCTAGAATAACATTTTCACTTATTCGTGATTGTTTTTTCACTTAAATCTTCAGTCGGAAAGTTATTTGCCACCCATACGAACACGTACATGTACATGTACATTAAAACAGCGTTACGTCATTACAAACGTGAGACTGCAAAGCAGCATCCAGTGAAGACCTACAGGTGTCAAAGATTGAGAAGTAATGTTTTAAATGCAGTTTAAAACTATGCTAAAGCGGTTTCCTAAATAACACTGAATGGAGCAAAACGTGACGCCGGCTATTTACATCTGACCTTGTCTGCGCTTACCTAAAGCTTGCATAAAAAACGGAGGCAGGAGATCATTTCAGTCTCAGGTAAGTTCAGAGTCATTCAAAAAGGCATGCGTCGTTGATCGGGTGTCTCGTGAATCCTGGTTATTTACAACAGACTTTCAACAAGACAACGCACTGGATCGAAACCGTGACAAAGGCTTGAGCGATTGGAGGAGACATTACGAATTCGTCATACCAATCCTGTTTCGCGTCCACGTTGCCTGTGACAGTCGCATTCTCTCCTCAAAAACAGGTTCACCTGTGGGCCCGGCGTCACGCATTCCACTGATCGCTGGAGGAAGCGAGAATCGCTTTATCATGTTTACGATTACGTAGCGTGATACATCACGGTATCCTTACGCTATACTGTAAGTTCTTAACGAGGCGTTGCACGCTGTGGATTTCATTTTTTTTCAGTTGGTTCAAAAACATTAAAATCACGCTTCTGAGGGGCAATTTAGACACAATTTCTGAGGATTTTAAAACGCTTCCTGGAGATGGATCTGTCTTACCTATATCACAAAAAAATAGATTGCCTGAACATTGAGAAACAGAGACACCGTGTGGTTATTTTTTATTTGTGCACGACATCAGGGACACTGACACACACCCACATAGACGCCCCCCCCACACACACACACACACTTCTTTCACACACATCGTCATTATTATTTTAGTCGTAGTAGTAGAAGTTGTCGTAGCAGTGTTTCTGTTTTCTAGAAAGTGTAATACAGCGTTCTAATGTGACTATAAGCAATGTGCTGTCATGCACGCATCTATTATGTGGAACAGAACGCGGAGTGATCCAGATAAAAACAATAACCTATTATTCTGATCATGGATTGTTTTAGGACAATGGCACAATAAACCTCCAAAATAAACCCACACTGAAAAAACTACTAGTCTTTTGATGGGAGATGGTGAAGAGATAATAAAGTCCATTCAAAGCCTCATGTTGCACAAGGCAAATGTGCTCCAATGTTACTGTTTTCTCTTCGTTTGTCCTTATTGTTCCTGGCACCTCTTAAGAGATAAAAATGTCAAAAAAAAAAAAGAAAAATAAGTGGATTTTTTTTGGTCTCATATTTATATTTCATGCATGATCTTTTCTGCTGGAGTATAGTAACGTGACAGAAGTAAACTTTCCTGACTTCATAAAAGTAATAGTATAGTAATAGTATAGTAACTTGAAAGGAGTAAAGTGTCCCATTACTCATGGATGGGTCTGTCCACATTTTTGCCTCCAGCATTTTCAGTAAGCCAGATACATTTTTCTGTGGAAACAAACCTTATTGGCTTCTGGTGTGGAGAGAAACTTGCCACAGGCTATTGAACCATCTTAAAGGAATTGTCTTCAAGAGCAAGTGTATATACCGTTAAGATAAAAACAAACAAATGGTAATAACAGCTTCAAATATCATAACTTGAGTTAAATGTCAGGAGTAACAGACATTTCACTTTTTTTTTAGTTTTCCAATACTGAGGGTGAATTTAGTATCTTAACTCTTGACACCACACCTCAGATATATCCATGTCTCCTCAGAGACAGTGATGGAGCCATCAAGGGAGATGTAAAATGTGAAATTACATCTGTCCACATACTCCACCTCTTGGCATGCAGGGTATTTTGACAAAAGTCTTCCACACATGCTTGACTCTCGTCTTCAGCTTGGCTCTGTGGTTTCAGTGTGTTCTCGGTGTTGAGGAGGTAAATTGGAGCCTCCTTTTCCTGGAAAAGCCACAGAATTAGGTACAGTGAGAGGAGCCAGCGACCCTAATTCGCTGACCCCTCAACGGTGCCTTTAGGCACAGAGTCAATGAACCTGCCAACCACACGAGGGCTCCCAGAGAACTTATCCTGTCATTGGGCAGCCCGCTGAGAACACAGCAGACCCCATCTCCAGACTAGATTAGGCCATTTACAAAGTTTTCTTGCTGCTGTAAAAGTCTGAATGAATTTTTGGGCTTCTAAATGAAAATTATAATCAAATTGACTATGGCATTGTAATAATATGTTCCAAAGCAAGAAACAAGCCTGCTGGAGGGTTTTGGAATAAACATGTGGTTATAATATTTCTCATCCTACTTTTG
Source organism: Sternarchorhynchus goeldii (assembly GCA_028565775.1). Lineage (NCBI taxonomy): Eukaryota > Metazoa > Chordata > Actinopteri > Gymnotiformes > Apteronotidae > Sternarchorhynchus > Sternarchorhynchus goeldii. The sequence goes on from JAOXYF010000010.1 coordinate 5,443,671, forward strand.
TTTGCCTTCTTCCTGGTCTTCTTTAACAGTTTTACATCTTTGGTGTCATAAATGATTATATGCAGCTAGACGTCACTGAGTAATTGTTACGAAATTTTATATTTCGCAAACCTTGTAGTTTGGAGTTTGGTCTATGATCAAGAAAGGAAAAGAATGAAATATAATAAAAATTGTGTTTGTTTGTGTGTCCTATATAGTGGCAACTCTGGTACTTTTGAAGTCCTTAAAGGTCTTGCATAAACAGAATTCTGAACGCCAAACACAACAGTGAAAATACTTAAGCAACTCCATGAGGCACTGTATTAAAATGGAAATCTGAAATGTGTTTTGTTGGAGAGTGAGTGGGAATATACCATACATTTCTTGCAAAACATTCTGATTTACTTATACCTCCCTGTAACCGTAAACAATAATAAGTGAACGAATGGTCAGAGATGATCACAACAGCCCGCACATTTACTGATCTCGGTCTCTGATCATAAATACAGATAAAAATCTTTTAAGTTTACCACCGGATAAAAGAATCGACCAAGAGGGGGCAGCACAGGCAAACGAAATCTGCAACAGCTCTATAGAGTAAAATCCGAAGAGACCGTATAGACATTATTCATTTAATCAGTTAGCTTGGAAAGAAATATCAGCAATATGGTGAAAAACGCTCCATTGATTTTCATACATTGTGACAAGTACAGACTGGAACTCATTCTGTCCTTAAAAAAATCTGTTTCGTGTGCGAGAGCATGCCAGGAGCAGTGCGTCAGGAGACTCAGCTGCATTTGAAGTCCAGCTAAAAAAGAAAGAACCTCCTGGACTAACGCAGTCCAGAGCTGGTTCCAGCTCTCACACATGGTTATACACGCAGGCGCGCGCGCGTATGTAATAACCGGGGCTCGCGCAAACCAGCCAAAATAAACACTTTAACCAGAGTGAGAAACGCGTGTTGGGCCGGCTGTCATTGTTAATATGACTATTTCCTCTTCATATTTGGTTCCGTCAGAGATTTGTCATAATGTGTGCCCACGCGCATAAATACTAGCTGATGGGAACTTAAGTGTTGGCTGGTGTCTGGTGCCAAGCTGGAAAAGCAATGCAAGTAAACAATGACCTCATCCATCCTCGGGGTGGCCATTCTGCTCGAGTGAGGCGGCTGTATCTGAGCATAGTGTACCATGTATCCAAGCGCCCTTTCATTCTCCTTCCCACGGCATGTTCCACATCCATCTGTCTCTGTACCTGTACAGGTACGGTCGAAGTGAAAAATACAAGGGGATACAGAGATAAAGAAGTGGAACGCGTATCCGCGCGACCTGTGAGATGTGATCTATGTGAGTAAAACCGGTCTTGATAAAGAGGCGAAAAGAGAGTCCCGAAAGGAACATTGACCCTAAAACACCGAAACTCCATCAGCTGTGGCATAGATTTTGGATCAGCCGCTCGATCGGCTTCTTTTCCCTGTAAATATCGGTCTTCATTTGTATGGCCGTTTTGAACCGCTTCTTAGTAGCTGCGGAGTAGTCACGGCTAAGTAACGTCAGCCCCAACTCTGTATCGAGTAGATGTAGATGTCTGGTTTCAGCGAACTATGATCAAATCTTCTTGCTCGCTTGCCAATGGATTTTGCTTATATATGGCAAGTCGCACGTTTATTGCCTTGACTAATTGCATGTTGGATGCTCAGCACAGCAATCAGTGTCTGATTTGGCTCGAGGGGGAAACCAGATTTTGCATGTTATACCACGACTGTTAAAAACCAAAGGAAAAATGCAAATGAAAGAAAATGATATTTCAACATCATGGGTGGAAGATTTATTCAAATGTTTTAACTCTTCCGTACTGTGTGACCAAATAACATTCGCTTTTATTTCAGCCAGTAAACAGCTAAACGGAAAATGAAGACGTTTAATGACTGTCAGTTGCTACGCGGTATATTAATCTGTTGGAGGAATAATCACTGTACATAGTTTGGGGTGGTGGACACTGGCCATGGTGCCCATACTGAGAGGAGACTGCCTCAAGCCGACTCGCATGAGGCCGACCATTTATGAAAGAATTCAGTCTTTTCTGCGGTGGTTTGAACCCCGTTCGTATTTTACAGGGATTTTTTAGAGCACAAATAATCAAAAACGGCTGCATACGCTGAGAGCGTTTGACCTTAGCCACTCCGCTGAAAACAGCGCTCTGCAAGCAGGCTTGCTGAGAGTAGGGTGCGTAGCGTCAGCAAGGTCTGCCATCCCCACTGCTCATATAAGCAACGCATGCGGAGCATAGCCTGCTAAAAGCAGGTTCCCTCCGAGGCCTAGTCCTGCAAAACTAAGGGGGTCGTTAAGAGAAGTGGAGACATTTAGCATGAGCTGGGGAAATAAACCTGTATCAAAATGTAATGGGCCACGTTGTAAAAGTATTAAATTGTACACGATTTAGCCAGAGGGTACCTTGGCCTACCCTGGAAGGAGTGCGTGCAGCCGTACAGAGTTAACTGTTTCAATGAGGAGGCATGCTAACTGTAATCACAACCGTGTGGGTCTGACAGCCCATTGCTGAAACACCATGCCACATGTAGCACTCACTTTCTCTCACTCAGACCCAGTCATACACAAAGTGGCTGTACATGAAGTAATGCAGCAGGGCATTGTGGGATAGGGCTCACGAGGGTGGCCCTTAAGTAGCCCTGGGAGCTGTGTTGTGCTGACTGTGATGAATGAGATGTGGTATTGCGCACTGAATCACATGCCAGGCTAATTTTATCTAGAGTATCTAGAAGGTGATGTAGAAAAGTTCCTCTCTTTTTAGCATGCTTCCTCATTGGCTGTCCTGTGTTGAGAGCTGGTGGTGAGGTTGACGTGGTGATGGTATGTGGCCCGGAGTGTTCATGCACTGGCTTGTAGCGCTTCGTTTCGCTCGCAAAGCCGCATTCACGGTCCCCTCCAGACGCCCCGAGAGAACTCAACCGTGAGACGCCTCTTTGACTCTCACTGACCTCTTTGCAACAAAGGCAAGAGGACGGAGCCTTGCACTGAGGTCAGAGGTCACTCGTCGGGCCGACGTGTTTTTCACGACTTTTGGGAATTTCCACCGACGTCAGAGCGAGCGGCCGCACGCTCTCCCTGCTCTGTGGCCCCTTCCACGCCGCCGGAGCGCTCAGGGGCCCCCGGTCATCGAGGAACGCGTCTGCTTCTCACACTGGGAAAGATTATGTTCACCAAAACACTCTGCTTAAGTAAGTGTGCAGCACATTAATTACAAGCACACAGAGGCCAGCCACATCAGTGTTCCCCAGCTAAACCCATGTGTATAAATGGAAAAGGAAAAAATAAATACAATCTAAATACGTTTCCTCTCTCCCCAGACTAGCTACGCTGAGCCAGTGTCTTGTGTGCAGTGGTTGGAGGGAAAGCAGTGGTGAGGTTTGCCCTGAAGATTTATAGTGGGGCCCTGGTCTAGTCACACCCATCTAGCTGGCAAAATGGATAAATACATGCTGCTATTACCATAGGGCAAATCAAAGGAAACCAGTTTTAAAAACACTAAAGGCTGGTCAGCATTAGCAGAATTAGAAAAGCTGTTTGTCACAGTACATTTTGCCTTCTGACAGTTGGGATCTGAGAAGGTAGAAAATCGAATATGAAATGGGAAAAAATCTCTTTTGCTTACTTACTCTTTCTTTGCTGCTAAACTGTCACAGGCAGATTTCCATTGGCCTACCTGTACATCATCTGCCATAATCTATATTTATCACTGGAATCATTTTTTCAGTTGAAAGAGCTTCCTTGGTTCAGTTGCATTCCACAGACATTGTACATGTTTTATGATTGTACATGCTCAGCTGCTGATTTAAATCACCCGTATTTTTTAATATAGTTGTGTGCTTCTTTATGTGAAATTAGTTTCCTTAAGTCTTTTGTTTTTATTGACCAATTAAGGCAAACAGAACAGCCCTGCAGTGCCCCCTAGGGTCTCACCTGGAATTAAAACTAATAAAGCTCCTTTGGTCACAAAAGCCAAGACATTTAACTCAACTGCAAACCTCTCAAACGATGTAACTCATGTGAAAGAACCACAAGCCAGGCTACGTCAAGTTTCTCTCTCTCTCTCCATCTTTATCTCTTTCTCTCTGTTTATCATATCTATGACACCCTGCTTTTTCCTGAGCAGATGTGATGAGAACGGGCTTCCAGATACTCTCGGCTCCGCTGGCGCTGCATGCTGGAGCAGATTAGAGTGGCGTTATCGAAGCAGGTTCGCGTAGGAGGGGAGACGTCTATCACCAGCATCACCAGCAGTTCTTCACTGTATTCCTCTTCCCGGGGCTGGTGGGAGGCTGGGCCAGCTCCTCTCCAGCTGACCTCAGCGGGGTGCGCACTGCAGGTTGTAGGAGGGTGATCCCACTGCTGGATAAGACGTAATCACTCTCTCTCTCTCTCTCTGTCTTTCTTTATCTCTCTCTCCCTATACATATCTCTCTCTCACTCTCCCCCTCTCTGTCTCTCTGTGTTGTGGTCAGATCCCCAGCACCGATAGACATCGGTTCACTGAAAAGGCCTCTTCTTTCCGTGACACCTCCAACAAAAATCTTTCCTCACCCAGAGACGGTTGCCAAGAGACGAGCAGCGTAAACATCCTATGTGGTGTTGTTAGCAGGGGCAGCTGATGGGCGGTGCGTGCTGCTGATGAGGGTGATTCGCAGCACGGGGCAGATAAGGGAAGGGGCAGCTTTCTGCCCATTGATAAGAGCCTCGGCTCTCCATTGACGACTGTCGCCGTGCGCTGCCCTCTTTGATCTAGGTGGGATGCATGATTTATGGTGTTGTCTTCAAAGCCATTCATCTACTGTTGCTAAGGCACCTCTGTTTACCCCGTTGCCTTTGCCACCAGTGTTATTGTTGTTCTGTTCTACGCATGCATTTTAAAAGCCCTGTGAAGAGAATGAAGAATACTTGAAGATTTTTCTAAGATTACCTGCGCTGACATGCAACACCTCAACTTCCTCATGAAAAGAGTCCAGGATGTCTAGGTTTATTAAGGGAGTGAAGGTTTCTCTTTTTTAAACAAAAAAAGATGGGCAGATATGTGGTTTGATAAAATATTCGATTTCAACGAATTCCAGGTCAGACTGCAGCCTTTACTAATGCGTTATTACGTAAGCACTGTATTTTTCCTAGACTGTTATTTTAAATGCATGTCTGATCTTCAGCATTTTGTGTTTATCTGTCTCCTAAACAAATTGGTCATCACTTTAATCTGATTCCGTATCAGTCTGAACCTACTCAGACTCCTTTAAACCAAACACAACTTCTTCGCTCCCTCATGTCAGATATTCTCCAGACAGCCCATCATGCTTGGTGGTAAATACCCCCCCCCCCCCACCACCACCACCACCACCACCTCATGGCATTTCTGCATCCC
>JAOXYF010000010.1:5457416-5511250 GCA_028565775.1 Sternarchorhynchus goeldii
GTGGATGGCAATTAAATGATCCCTGGCCTTTTGATGGAATTCCCAGTGGAGTTTGTCAAAGCAGGATTAATCACGAGGCTGATCCCGGTGATCCTGCATCTCTCCCTCTCTGCTTTTCCCCTCCTTCTTCCTTTTTTTTTACAAGCTTGTGTCATTTCCTCATTAATATCCTGGGAAAGGAAACCCATGGCAGCACTAGAAAACTTCAACATTTTTAAAGATCAAATGGCGTTTTAATGTCTCCAAGTGATAAAGGTACAGGGTGGTCCTTTAAGGAGCTCAATCAACAAATCACCCAGAGATTATTGTTCACATAATCTTAATCGAAACCTTGAGTGGACTGAGCAATGTAATATTAGGAAGAACCACAAGAAACTGTTCTACAGTATTGTGCTTTGGTTGCCAGTACGTGTCATTGTATTACAACCAGCAATTTAGTTTACATTATGCTCTGACAATTGTATAATTACAGAGATTTATGCTTAAAATGACTACTTTCTTCTTTGTAAACGTAAGCTAGATGCATTTTTTTCTTCCACTAAACTGAATGTTCTTCTAACTGTACTTATGAACCTATAATTTAACCCTACTACTTTGCGTAATTTCAGCAAGAACTAATAAACCCAGTAAGAACCAGTTTCCTCCTTGACAAATATACTACTATTTGTCTGTAACCCTCAGGACAATGTGAGTGTGTCTGGGCCAATTTTGTCATAGCGACAGACACGTAGGGCTGCAAACACACGTGTGGGTTTCATCAGTGGATTAATGTTGCCATGATTCACTCAGTGGCTCTGGCAGTTTATGATATATGCCGTGGAGCCCATCACTGGCACAAGAAGAGAAAGAAGCACGTTTCGGATAAATGTGTTACATCATGGGCTTCACGGGCTCATTTATAGACAACAGTTTTCTCCAGAGCCTCAGACAAACTGTGGCTCCAGAGACCCAAAAACAGAATGTGTGAGAGAAAGAGAAAAACAGGAAGCCCAATAAAAAAAGGACAACAAAGCGACATTGAGGGTCCCTGCCAGGTTGAAGGCATTAGAAGGGCTGCTCCCTGTGGCCTGACCACGCCTCTAACTTGAAGCAGGTGGAGAGAGGCAGTAGTCTGGTGCTGGGAATCCTCACTGTCATTGTGCGGGTCAGTATAATTGGATAAAAGGGGCTGGAGATTAAAGGGGACCTGAGTGGAGATCCTCCAATGGCAGGGCCTGATTTATGAAGGCGGCCGACAGAGGTGGCGGTGTGACAAATGGCCTGCGGACGAACAGGAACGTCACTCCTATTCCCCGTGACATTCGGGTTGTACTGCCGGGGGGGAGGGGTGTCCTGAGGACCGCAGTGCGACATGGGTAAAATGTCACTATGTATGTGCATCTACTGTGAAGAATCTCGAAATTGTGCATTATATAGTTCCTTCATCACTGAAGAGAGACATAAAAAGGGAAATGTGTCCATTTTAAGTGGCAGGTGTGTAGGTGGGTGGGGCATGTCAGTCTGTGTGTGAGGGTATATATGTAATAGGAGAGGTTTGATTAGAATGCAATACTTGACCCCCCCCCCCCCGGCACTAATCTTGAATCAGCTCGGCACCATGACAAGATGATACAGGTGCTCACTAACCCCTCCCCCCAGCCCCTCGTACCCTCCCACATATGCACATGTTCAGCATCAGTCTGAAGAACTTGGGCTGAAGTCCTCCAACATTCCTGAAAGAGCGCAGTTCTTCACACCACATCCCCCACACCCCCTGAGAGAAGCGATGGAAGCTTCTCCATGTCCAGAACATACACACGAGTGTGTGTGACACGTCCAGCAAGCGCATCAGTCACCAGCAGTGTATGTGTGTGTGCATGTGTGTGTGTGTGTGTGTTCAGCAGCTTAATGGAGGTGGGGGGTGGGCAGGCGTCAGGCGTCAGGCAGACCCAGTTGGTTACATTCTTTCCAATCTGATAGAGGCTCTTATCGGTCTGAAACGGAGGTGCTGAGTAGAAGAAGCGTGTTGGGCTGTACAGGAATATCAACACATTCCTGCTCACATTCCTTACGGCCAGTGAAAACACTGCCGGCCTGATAACACAAGGCCAATCAAAACAGTGATAAATCGTGCCGGATATAATGCACAGCTAACCAAAACGCTAAAAGTTCAAACAAATACTTTCCCTGCGCCACTGGAAATGCCCTTAATACCCTCTGCCGGGGCCGTTTCAGCTCCACTGGTTGTATTTTTAGGATTCTTTGCCACCCAGCCCCCAATTTTAAGTCTCCTGCCATCCAAGATCCAGAGTCCAGTCTTCCCGAGCTCCAGCTCCCGGCACAGTACTCACCATCCCTGTCTGTGTGCTTCACCCAAAAACTGGTGTCACAGATTATGAGGTCTGGATGCGGTGCTTTTTGACTTAACAGTTGGTTTCATTTTCCGTCAAACAGCAGCACCCCTGCAACATCTTCCCTGTGGTGGTGTGTTGCTATGCGCTTACTGTGGCCTGCAAGGAACACTGGCACTGAACATCAGCGAATCTAAAACACTGAAGGGCTTGTAGGGCATTTTCATTGAGTCATGAGTGCAGCAGTTTAGCTGATTCAATTGCTCTGATTTTTCCCCTCTGAAGGCTGAGGCTCCTAACGCAAACCTCCCACAGCCAGTATCATTATTGTCTCTCTAACCGTAGTTTACCAGTAACTACATCACCAGAGCTGTGTAGAGTCACAGCAGTGAAATCAGCAACGGCATTTGGGATACAGGACCATTTTCCAGATGGAAAATTGTTGTTTTATTGAATCAAATAACCACATAAATGTGTTGCACAGTTCATTGCTTTTTCTGTGTGCTGTGCCTCTTCAATTTAGCAGCGAATTTGCGCACGACTGCAGTCTTGCTATTTTTTCTGAGGGTAGCATTCATTTCCTTATTCCATTAAGTCACATGACCGTTAAGCTAATTTGTTGCTAGGTCCTTTAGCCGAGTAGAATGTCTGCAGAATGTTGGTTCAGCTCCTCAGTACTGAAGTGCATATTAAATGGTTGCAGAATTCATTTTAATGTCTCCTTTGTGGAATTCTGCCTTAATGTACGGAATTTTCCTTTAGTGTACGGAATTCTCCTTTAATGTTTGAAATTCCCATGAGCTGACGCCCGTACAGCTCTCGTGTTTCTTGTGCACCCTGCTCCACGTAGCGCCATGCTGCTAATGCAAATCATTGGGAAGGGCTCAATGGCAGGAGAAGGCCAGGCTTATCACCAATCCGCCATCTCCCGTCCCGCCTCTCTCGCTTCAAAGCCCTGTAATGAGAAGCACCTGCCCTCGCCTGGGCCGGAGGAAGCCTTTAGTGAGGGAGCGAGATGGAGATAAACGAGGGGGGAAACGTAGGGAAGCGAGAGCTTTAGCTGGAGCTCGGTGGCCCGGGCGGCCTACTGCATGATAGGAAAGGCCCCTGGACAGTGACTGGGCTCACTACTGGCCCAGTGGAGGCCCTGGCTGGGGCCCCGGCTTGAATTAGCTCCGCCTGACTGAAGCTCCGAATGAGCCCTCTGATCCCCTGTTGAGTCCATGAGAGGCGTGTGCTATCTGTGGCTAATCTCCACATCCTCACTCTCTCTGGCTCTCCGAGGGTTCCCTCTGATCTACTGTTCTAATCAAAAACAACTCACTTTTTCTCTCAACCAATTTCTTTCTTTCAAACTGTGAGGATTAAGAATGAAACATGAATCTTGCAGGGATCCAAGTTGGATTTCATCATATTTACTCTCACAATACTCAAAATAATCTGTGATTTTGTTGGCAAGTGTTTTATGCGGGCAGTTACACTGAACACCCTGTCCTGTGACAGTTAAGGTTGATGACTATTACATTTGAAATGTTTCTATTATATTTGAAATGTTTCTATTACACTTTAAATGTTTCCTACCTGCTCTTGCCCTGCACCCTCTCAGGTCAGAAGGAAGTGAGAACATGAGAGTGAGCATGAAAAACAGAGAGAGAGAGAGAGAGAGAGAGAGAGAGAGAGAGAGAGAGATTAGAACCTAGCATTAGTGTAAGCTGTGGTACTGTTCCACTTTGATCTGTGTAAACGCTGTGGTTATCAGCTCCCATGACCAAGCAGTGTAATTTAAGCACGATCCCTGACTGCCATGGTCCTCTCCCATGCTCCTACAGCTTGAAACTGATGTAATGTCACATTTAATGCACCATTTTCAAAGGACTGAACAGAGTAATGGACAGGCGAATTGTTTTGCATTTTCACTTAAAATAAATACCAAGATGATATCGTGTGTTTATAGAATTAAGACGACAGGGAGAAATCCCCACGTTAGTGTCCACAGATGTGCAGGATAGTGCTGTCAGTCTTTATACGCTCAGTAGCCTATCGGATTTCTCCTGAGAGCACAGTGTGAGCCTGCTGTCCTCTGGTTTGCTGATTTATCCTCTCCAGGACCTGATGGGAACCTGATTGGTTAAAGGCATCGCCACTTCCTGCTCTGTGGGGCTCTCTTTGTCTCGTTCTCGGACCACAGTGGCGGAGGATGGCGGTGTGTGTCACAGTAGTGTGACAGTAACCTTGACCAGACCGCACCGCAAATCACCCATGTCATCACAGAGCCTGCGGCCCTGCCGTCGTCATGGCGGCCCTGGCAGACCGGAATTGAGCGGCCTTTGCTTGCATCATGTGACAAACGCGCCTGAATGTTCATGACCTTAAGGCAAAGTGGAATGAGTGGTTGAGGAGTTCCATCTCTGCAGGCCAGACCTCCCGGAGGTGTTATTGCAAATCCAGTATTTACATACCTGGAGGCATTTATTTCCAAAGAAGGAAATGCAGACAGGAGGTGATGGTGTGTGTGTGTGTGTGTACTCTGCTTCATAAGCAAAAACATCACCATTGATCTAAAAACATCCCTGTGCACTGTGGAGCGAGCTTATCTGCCCAGCTGCTGATAACACGGCTGTTCTGAGACAGAGCAGGACTCAGGCCCCTCAGCCGTGTGCCCGGGCCCCGGTCCTGCTGCCACTGCTTCGGCCTGCGTTTCCGAGGCCTCCCTGATAAGCGTGGGAGGCGGACAGGAGTGGGCAGAGCAGGCGTAAAAACCCGGGCGATGTGTAAATACACAAGGCAGCAGCGCAGTACTCCATCACTGTCTGCTACACACATAAACGCGCTGCATGCCTAAACAACAATCTGAAAAGGAGAGCCAGTAAATGGGCCCACGCCACACAGTCCCCCAGTGATGTTTTGTGAAAGCGTGCCTCTGCTGGACTGATGTTCCAGATGTTTTGGCACAGCACCTCGGTGCTCTGGATCTTCTGAACGCAAGCATGGACTCCATCAGCCCGGAGTGTGTCTCTCCCAGGAGAGTCTCTCTCTCTCTCTCTCTCTCTCTCTCTCTTTCTCACTCTCACATGCCTAGAACACTAAATGGTGTGATACTGGAGCCCTCCAGGACAAGTGCTGAAAATTCCTCCTACGCTGTGTCTTAATTGAGGTACTGAAAGATTTGTCTCATAACTGCTTCCCCCACATTAGGAGCCGGTGTGCGTTCCACGCCAGCCGTCGTCCGGATCAGTGCTCCCTGAACCAGCAGCTGTCAGCAAAGCACCCAGTCCTGTAATGTCAGGGTCCCTGAGACTGACAGCACAGGACTAAGGCAGGACCCTGGCTCTCTGGAGGGAGTCCAGCGCACAGAGGCTCGGCTGTCACACTGGCCGGGTCATGAGTGAAGCTGGCAGGTTAAACACGAAGGGAGCCACATAGTGCTGACCTTGCACTCAGCTTGGACAAAGGAGACGTGGAAATGCCAAATTAGGCTCTCCATTCTGCCCTGCCTGATCACCTTGACTGCCAATCCTTCTCTCACTGGAGGAAGAGAAAAGAAAGAAAGAAAGAAAGAAAGAAAGAAAGAAAGAAAGAAAGAAAGAAAGAAAGAAATGTTAGCAGGAGGCATTCTGATGTTTCCCAGTCAGTGTTGTCATGAGCTAGGTCCTGGCCGAGAGCCCCAGTTCCATGCACCTCTTCTCTGTCCAACTCAAATAAATCCCTTGCAAGAGTGAAGAAGAACTAAAAGAATCATTTACTTTCATAATAAATCCATCGAGCTGATTGAAGGTGGTTGTGCATGTTCTCTGGAGCCCCGGGGGAAAGGGAGGGCCGTCGCTGAGGGGTATATCCCCTCTCCCCTTGGTTGCTGATGCACTTTAAGTGCCCTGACAGGCTGAGCCCACCGTAGACAATCATTTCCTTCACTTCACCACCATGTCCAAAACACGTCCTGTATCACTCAAGGCCCTGTGCAGTCAGACACTGAGACGGGGCGGCGCAGGAGGAAGGGGCCGGACGAGAAGGACGAGAATGGGGGGCTGAAGGCATCACGTACTGCCACAGCACAAGCTGAAAGTGCTGGAACTCACAACAACTGGACTAAGGCAGGTGGGATAAATGAATGATATCAGGCCTGGGAATCTCAGCTACAATAATCAAAAGCATGGAGCCCAATCTAGGTCTGTGGTATGCTTTTAATAGACCACGTCTCGAGCACCCACAGGGAACTGGCACATTAAACAGTTCGTGGAATCCTGTCAAATTCCCGCTTCCACGTTTCGTCCTGCAACACTAGTGGCATTGTTAAAGAGCGGCGTTCAGCAGTAATCGCCGCTCGAGGTTTCCAAAGAAAGTTGCAAAAGCGCAGAGCCCTCCGCGCCGCATCTCGACGCCGGCCAGCCAATCCGGCGCAATCAGCCCCGAGACCATCGCTGCAGTGCAGGACAATTGCGGTTTTATGGACTGGAGTGCTTCCCTATTCATTTGCCTCACCATGCAGCGTGGCGTTTGCGCAGTTCAGCCCTTTCCTGTCCCCTGCCTTCCCCCTCTTTGTACGGTGGAGCCGCTGTACAAATACATAACATAATAAGGCCTGGTTTAGCGAGGCCCTGGTTGCCCACGTCAGACCAAGGCCTGCTCATTTGCTGAGGGATAGAGTTCCCACTGCCAGTCAGGCCTGGAACATTGTTTTCCTTGGGCCAGGGCCACCCCAGTTGGGGGGGTGGGTGGTTGTGTGGGTGGGTTGGGGGGAGGGAGGGAGGAGAGGGGGGGCATTTCCAGCTCATTCAAAGTAAACAACCTCACAGCTGCTAAACTCTCTTGTCAATGAGCAAGTTCTTGTCATTCAACATTCACCTTCCAGGGTCTACCTCATAATGCTCAGTCCTTCTAATTTTCTCATGTTGACAAAAGTCCACACGAGAAAAGGAGGTCATTGTTCATCCGTGTTGAGCCTCTGTGTGATTTCACCCTCTCTGAGCTGTAAGGCTTTTCTCCACCAACCTCTCTGAGCTGTAAGGCTTTCTCCACCAACCTCTCTCCACTTCGCAAAGAGACCCCCTATGCTTTTTTGCCCCTCTACCATTCTCTCACAGACAAAAATCACTTTGTCAGGTCGGGTTAATTAAAATGCCTTGCTGGAGATTGTGAACTTTGCTGTTTTCAATGTCTAGCTAAGCAGCCCCCCCCAACTCCCTCGGAAAAACCTCTGAGTTTCTTTGATTTAAATCTGTGAAACCCTCTGAGGGTCCACTTGTGTTGCAGTTGGCTTCGCTTGCTGTAAAAAAAAGAGAGAGAGAGGTCAGCAGGGGAGACAGTGAGGCCAGCCAAGAGCACAAGTGACAGACTTAGCAAATATCTGACAGTTATTAAACATTTCTGCTCAGCCAGAATTGTAGAGGTGAGAAAACCAAGGAGGCCATTGCAGCAGTAGAAGACAGCCGAGACCGGGTCAACGCAGCCGAGTGCCGAGCGCCGCTTCGACGAAGCCGACGCACTCAGCGTCCGCGGACACGGCTGCCATGACTACGAACGGCTCCCTGACGGACAATCGCTAACTCCTGCTCCCTGCCAAACAGCTTCAGTGGGGCGAGAGCACTCCTCAGAGCCCTCCCAGTGGAGGCCCCTCTCGCAGGACGTCTTGATGCAAACTAGCCCAGAGGCGTGAGCTGGAGGCAGCCGGCGGCCCAGATGGCCTGCATGTGCTCATCCCAATCAGGGGCCTAATCTCAGGGGTTAGTGCTAATTACAGATTATTGCTGAACCGTAAATGCATCCAGCGTAGAGTCAGGCCAGGGAGCCTCAGGATCATTTATGATGGCTCTGTTCGGTGTTTGTGCTTGCCCGTGAGCCGTGTCGAATTAGCGAGGGAGCTGTGAAAATCACGGCTCTCCTGTTTTGCCTTTGGTTTTGGCCATCCGAAGGCGACAAGAAAAGGCAGCGGTTACCTTGCCGACCAGCACGAGAGCGAGGCTGTGCGTCCTAGCGCCGCAACCCTCGAACTAAAGCACGTTCACAGATCCTTGGAGACTTCCCAAGGGAGGGGGCTGCGCCCCAGTTTATCACAGAACACTGAGACAATTGGGCGTGTCCCCCGCAGCATCACCCCTACCGATTAAATCCTGGCTCTTAGAGCAACGGTGACAGAGGAGAGCACAGCCGTTCTCTGTCCAGCCGTTTGTGTTTAGGTGAATGATAACTCCCTAGTAAATTGGATCATCAATCATCCAGGCGTATGGAAAGACAAAAAAAAAAGCCTTACGTTGTAATGTCAGGGTTCGCCCTACATATGGAACTGTTTATAGGCTAATCCTGATAGAAGTGTGGAGAGTGGAAGGGCACCAGATAAACCCCCCGACCACCAGAGAAACATGAGCGATCATATGCACCACTCCATCATCATAAAAACCTTTCCATCATAGCTATGTAGCCCAGCTAATTGCATTCTACCTACAACGAGGAAATAAATGCATTTCGGTGCTGGCAATTACTGCCACCCTCACTCATTAGTGTCTCTGGCTGTCATTACTGGTCTACATAAGGCAGACCGCTGCCCAGAGCGAATGGCCCCGCAAGACAGAAGCAAAGGGGGTGGAAGTCCTGACAGACAGGGCCTAGCCTGCCAGGCGGGAGCAGGGAAGGAGAGAGTGAGCGATGTGGCAGGAATGCTCACGTCTGGAGGCCGGACATCAAACAGAGCAAGCCCCAACATCAGAGCCAGGTCAAAGGTCAAGCCTGCAAAAGGGGCTTCCTCAGGTTGACCATAACTGATGCCGTCCGGAGGGGCTCTGGCAAACGGAATGTGAGCAAGCAGTACTGCAAACAAATCGTACAACATGCACATCTGGAGAGTGTTTTTTCTTTTTTATCTTTTTGTTTGCCATAACAAATGGAGAGTGAACATCAAAAATAATCTGCCTTGCACACGCACAAAAAAACTGCTTGCTTATTTTTAGACCACTCTCGAGCCGAACAGGACGGGCTTCAGACTGCCTGAAACTCTCCTAGGGGTCTTTGACAATATGTGCCCAGGAGGTTAGGAGTCGCTTTTGTCAGACACTCTCCTCCCTCCTCAACCCCCACCGCCCCCGGCCCCCCCAATCACAACTCTCCAGCTCCCCGCTGCTCCTCTCCCCGCCCTGTTGCCCGCCCTGCCTGCCCCTCTCTTTACAAGCAGGGACAATGTGTTGGTAATTAACGCTTCTCAGTGGCAGCGGTGGCCGAGGTCTTTCCTGTAGACACACACGTCAGCAGCCGACATGTCTCTCGCACTGGAAGTCTCGTTCTCTTCCTGCACCGGTCTGGAAGACGCTCCAGAGGAAGACGTTGCTCCAGTAATAGCTTAGAGGCTCCCTCAGATGCCGCACAACGATGTACGTCCAACGTCGAGAAAACGTGCCATTTCCCTGTTCACGTTCCATTTGGCTAACACTCCAGGGCAACGAGCTCAGCTCCGTAACGCTCACTGCCAGCTGTCGCTTCAGTTACGGGGAGGAAATCAGTCGAAATATACGGGCCATAAAACAAATGTCACAGTGGCATTTTATGTTTAAAGGGTGATTTTCCCAGTCCTTCCTGAGCACAAAGAGAAAAATAATTTTCCGCCTTGGAAAATGAGAAATCTGTTTCTGTTCTCAGTTACCGAGCCACATAACACAATGACAGTCCTCGACTCACACAAACTGACAGGGAGAGAGAATATATAGGCTGAAAGAAAATCTATATGAGACGGCTCTCCCACTCACTCTTGCAGCAAACAGATAGGCTGGGATACTGACGTAACTGATGGAAAGTTTGCATTTATCCTTATGTTTAAGCGCTCATTAAAAGGACCTCTCACGTCTAAAGATATGCTAATTGCTCGTTTTCTCAGATGCATCATACACTGCCCCAGGCTCCAGTCCACCCCAGCCACAGCCAACTTCCCACACGGTGCCCTCTTTCCTCCCGGAGGCTGTGGGACTCCAGCTATAGTGACTCTGGTTTAACGCTGACCTGCTGAACCGAGAAAGCTCACTCTGTCATGCTTTTCCAGTCAATTACTCTAATGGGGCATGTTAAAGCCTGGAAGGAACAAATAAATACATTCAATGTCTGTTTTTACTATTTATGTTTATTATGCTTATGATTCTTATTCACTAAGGACAGTTTTGGATGATGCGATGGTTTCCATCTCATGTTTTGGACATAAAAGGACATGCAGCTTATTCCACTCCTGGACAGCACTTCTTCAACCCTGTCAGCTCAGAGTGGAGGCACCAGAACCCTTAAATAAAGACACATCTTAACCAAGCACAGCTCCTCTCAGACCGCAGCACCTCCACCATCGTGTCTACGAGCACGGCACGCCTGTTATGAGGTGGGGGTGGGGGTGGAGGTCGGGTGGGGGAGCAGCTTGTGGCTGATGGAGCAGACACATGTAGTGCCGCGGTCTTTTGCAGAACGCTGATTCTCCACGCTCAGACACAGGTGGAGGCGCCCGAGGAGACCCGCGCTCCCGGTGCGGACGAGGGAGAAGAAGAAAGCACTAGGCGAAGCGGGAGCGCCGGCCTTATTGACACCCATCAGGGATTTACGGGGCCGCAGCCATGTGTGTGGGTTAGCAGAGGCGTGAAGCACATGGAGGAGCTTAGCCTCGCGGCGATGTCGGCAGCACACAGCGGCAACTGGAGCTCAAGCCCCAGACTCTTCAAAGCACTACTGAGCAGATGGAGTTATATCTTCCAGAGAGACGGGGGGGAGAGACAGAGAGCGGTGTGTGTGTGTGTGTGTGTGTGTGTGTGTGAGGGGGAAGGGGGAGTGGTGGAGTCCATAAGGTCAAAACTTGTGTTTCTATTTGTTTTTGGCAGAAATAATATAAGTGAATTAGTGTGGCAGACAGCAACTGATTCAGTCTGCTGAATCTGTTAAACAAGTCTCCTCTTAGGGCCGTACAGCTATACAACCAGGAGTTAATGAAGACATTCATTGTTCACTCATTGTCCTCTGTTGTCCATCTCAGAAGGCTGCAGCACCACTGAGGTAAATCAGATGGCTTTTCCCATTTTACCTGGCCTGCAGTCTAGTTTCCACAGTACTTCAGGTTAGATTGTGTAAACAAACCAATTAATTAATCATCTATTTAATTAAATAATTCCCTATTTTAGTACTCTGAAGTCCATACACTCATACTGAGAGATACACTCTATACTGAGAGATACTATTAATTTCGAAGCCATGACATGGAGCATTAATCTGTTATAATGTGTACAGTATTTCATCCCTGACAGTGTTCTCAAAATCACATGTTTACTTTCTAACCACAGGAGGGCACTGCAACTGCAAAATGAAGGTCGCGGCGGAATAACCGGTCATGACACACTCAAATTAATCTCTGTAAAAGAGCACCTTCGCTCTGAGTAGCTTTTATATAGGAAAAATAAAAGTTCAGCGGGTTTATTTTCCAGGCAGTGTAATATAATGGTTTGAAGAAATCACTTGTTACTTTAATGAAAAAGGTTTAATCAACTTACAAAACTGCTAATATTACCTTACATTACTAAAACGTGTTTATTATGGCTAAGGACGGAATAGTTTTTACAAAAGTTCGCTAGGCAGAACGATTATAAATAGTGTTTGGCATTGTTTTATGTTCCACTTCTGGTCACCTGTCCTGTTTAAAATACACAGAATGATGCCATTTCCTGACATAAGCTACATAAACTTCATATTTGCGTTTAGAGCTCCAAAAAGTGTATATGTACACAAAATGGAAGTTTACATCAAAACTAAACATTAACTAAAACCATCTAAAACTTCTCAAAGACTCTGAGACCCAAATCTCCCTGAATGACATCACACCAACGAGCCAGTAGAAATCTGGACCCGAGAATTTGGGGGCTGGAAAATGGTATGAGAATTTTTCGGACTGAAATCCTACACGCGCTCAGCAGAAGTTTTGACTTGTGTTCTTGTCTTCTGAACTTCTTCTAATGAGGATTGCAAGTTGTAATGGTGAATAGGATGACTTTATGACGAACAAGAGGGAGATATATTAAGACATTTTTTAAAACTATTTTAGGCTGTTCCAAAAAGAACAGGAATATTACGCTACATAATTCATTAAAGTTAGGGATGTGCATATCGAACTTTGGACGCGCATCTTTTTTTTTTCAATGGTACAAATACAGTTAAATGGAAGTATAACTTTTAATGAGTGTAGCTTTACATCGATGCGTCAACAAGAGTTTCTAAAGTTGGAACAACATATTTTATACGTCGTACCATAAGCAGTTTTCTTCTCGTTTTACAGAATATTTGGCTGTGTGTGGCACTTTACTAATTTAGGACGAGCGACGGATATTTTGCTACCATTTTTCTTTTGCCTTTCCCCAAATTTTTAAGGCTGCTGCCAGCCTCTGCTGCGGATACCATGCCACCGATTGCGCACGAGAAGCGGTCGGCGAACTATTGGGGATTACTGGTTCTGCTGTGCGGATTGCTGTGCTTTGTCGCGGTGAATGGATGTCCTCACAAGTGTAGCTGCTCCGGGTCTCATGTGGATTGCCAGGGTCAAGGTTTCAGAACGGTGCCGAGGGGAATCCCGAGGAACGCCGAACGACTGTAAGTCGAAACAGTGGCATAATTGATATACATCCCTGGAAAATGTGGTAGCCTACAATCATTTTACTGGCACATCCCTTTCCATGACAGGGGTACCTGGTTGCGAAGCTGTAACACGCGTTATTAAACTCGTTTCAGCGGACAAACGAATTCAAGCTGCCGCGGCTTATACTGACAAGATTTATGACACTGATTATAATCATAATGTTGGTTCATAATTATAATGTTCGGTGAGTCCCAGCCTATGAACGCTTATGAACTAGCCACTTCTAAATGTTTTGTAATGCGCGAAAATGTTCCTTGATGAACTCTTCAGATGTGTAACAAAAGTCAACACGTAAAACAATGTTTTTGCTTTTTCATTGTCAGAAGATGCTGAGAAAAAAACATAAGTTTACAGTAGTCTAATATTTACAACAATCTTTGCTAATGGTTACAAAAATGTGTTTCTTGATGCGTACATTAATTTCTCATTCCCCTATTGGTTTCTTATCTAGTGTATTAACTGTGAGCCTTTTCTACAGTTACAGCAGGCTCGAGCGATTCTGTTAACTCTCCCAAAAGATACGTGTAACGATTAGAATGATTAATGGACGTAGAGCGCGCGTTTGTATACCTTGGCCGGTGGCACCCTGTAAGCGGTGGAACTGCAAGTCTATTCTGGCACGGAAACGCTGGCAGTTTCCGTGGACTTCTTAGCACACGCAGGAATTGTTTAGAGTTGTTTTTTGTAAAAAAAAAAAAATCTCAGCGAAAGTGCCACCTATAAGCGTTGGCAACATATAACACGATTTAACGAACCAGCTAAAGAGCGAGGGAGTAGCAACACGACATGCACGTGACAGCAAAGAGCGCTGGTGTCACCGAAAAAAAACAGTTATTGCTGAGCGTTGTCTAGACCCTAATAACCTTTAAAACCCAGAGGGCTTTTCTGAGAAATATACACGTGGAAAGAATAAATATATACAGTCCTCTGAAAAGTGTGTTTATTAGTTTACTTAATCAGGTTTGCCCTTTTGGGAAGTGTTTTGAAAGCTGGAAATGTAATCTTCTTTTGTACACAGCTGATTAATTGTCTTGCAAGACTGAGAAGTTCATAAGCTGAACCATCAGAAGCAAGCCACAGATTGGCTGACTCTAACACATTCAGCATGTTTTTATGATTTTAAAGTTCAGGTGGTACTGGTCGCATATCTCTGAGGAGTGGTTAACAGGCCCCCTCTACACCCATAATACATTGAAATATTGGGGTAAGTGTAATGGGTCCAGCTCTAGCTCATGAAGGGCTTCCAACCCCTCAGTTCAGACCTTCATTTAATTTCCCTCTTAATAAATGGGGATTAGCTGTAAATATTTTCTTTACCTGACAGCTCATATGATTTTTTCGCTCATTAGTGCGGTATCATATATACACACACTCTTTTTCAATTTCCTTCAGTCTTTCTCTCTTTCTCTCTATTTCTCTCTCTCTATTTCTTTCTCTCACACACACACACATGCATTCTCTCTCACACGCCTCTTTAGTCTCTCTCACACAGACACTCGCTTTCTCACTCATACACGCACACTCCCAGGATCTCTCAGGATGTTCTGCAGCACTGAGAAGCGTTTAGCAAACGCCTTGGTCTCCTGCAGAGTTTTCACAGTGGCCAGCCGCTTCTGCACTTCACACTTTTTGGAACAATGTGGCACATTGTGGCTGATGTAGCCACACTGTGTCTCTGCTTCCACCAACGCTTCCCACTGAAATGAGAGAGAGACACTGGGAGAGAGAAAGAAAAATGCAGAGAGGGAGAGAGCGACTGGGAGACAGAAAGAGAAATAGAGTGTGCAAGCCTTTTTAAGAGAAAGAATTATAGTGAGAAATAGAGAGAGAGAGAGAATAGCATCACTGGCCTCTGCACTCCCTGTCTGCCTCCCTGTATTCCTGGAAGGGTGAGAATAGCATCCTCTCTCACTGTGACAGTGTGCAGGTTGCCTGGAGCTCTCAGAGACTGAGACTGGTGTTCATATACCCTTAAATGGGCACCTGTGAAGAGTTCGCTTGATGTGTCAGGTGTCTGGTTGTCTCTGGTGGAGAGGACGTTGGAGTGGAGGAGCTGGCTGACTTGGTGGCACGTGTGTTTGTTGAGTTGGGGTTTGTTCTACCAGTCGTTCATCGGCGGGTACCCTGCTGACCGCTGGCGCTTGATAAGAGCGGTGCGGGAGAGTCGTGTGCCCAGTCACACAGCGGCGGAGCGAAGTGCCAGGCAGCTGCCGGCTCGCTCACGGGCACAGACCAAGTGCCACCCAGCCTCATTAAGGGACAGAAATATAAAACTTTTTACATGAATGGAAAACATTTGAGGTGCTTGATTTTAGCCAGGGCTTCAAAGTCTACTGCTGGCAAAGAGGGTCGTGTGCTTGGAGCAGCCAGACCGAGTCGCTTAATGGAGGCATGCAGAACTGTACGGCCCTGGAAACACGCATGTCTTCCAAGCTCGTGACATGCTTCAACTCGAGGCTGAGATTGGTAGCACTCCTCAGGGCTGTTACGGGTTAACGAGAGCCCCTTCTTGTTTTGGGTGCTTTGTTGCCTAGGCAATAGATGAGGGTGAGGCTTGTGTCATCAGATCGTCTCGTGTCCTGTCCAGTCCAAGCCAAACTGAGCCGACCCCCTTTGGGCCGGGCCAGTGTTTATCTCACCCGCACAAATACGAATAACTCTCCATGTGATTCATGCCTTTGTCATTGCGGTGGAAACGGAATCGGGGCCCCAAACACTGCGTTGCAGCTAGCAACCCCACGACCACACGGATCGAGCCAGAATTCCTCGTTAATCAATTTGGCTTTCTGTCTCGTCTGTGGCATTCACATCCAGGAAAGGATCTGTCCCTCCACATCCAGGAAAGGACCTGTCCTTCCACATCCACATGCTTTTCGAGCAGAAGCGAGACTTCCCCTGCACCAGCCACTGAAGCAGGAGCTGTTTCAAACAACCTCCCGCTGAAGAAGCTGTGTGGCGTCTGGCTGTGCGGGGGCTCTGAAACACACACTGCTGATGCCACTCTCCCTTCAGCCATGGCTGTGCAGACGAGTGCCTCAAATCAGGCTGCCTCTGCTCGGGCTGCCTCTGCTCCTATCGGGTTGTTGATGTTTTTTTGGGAGGCTCTTCTTGACTGGCTGCCTCGGCCGGACGCTGCGCCATAGAGGGGCCCAACACGACCCCAGGAATCGCAGTGAAATCAAACACAGAGCAAGAGCAAACACAGGGCCACCCGCGCTATCACCCGAGGGAGGCTTCAAAATAAACGATCTTGAGGGCAAACAGACACCAAGTAAATATGAAATAATTCACTTTTGCCAGCTTTACCGAGAGTGACTCGAGGATCCTGCACGTTGGAACACATCCAGACAGGCCAGTAATGAAAATATTTACTAAACACAAGCTTCTCCGAGACCTGCACCAGTAGCCACTGTTACCTCCGCACTCTCTCTCCGTTTGCCAAGGCCTCCTTTTGTCCCAGCTGTGCTCTCGTCGTGGTGATTTAGTAGGGGCTCCGCGGCCTGATCGTCCTCTGAAAGACTGTGAGCAGCCACCAGTAACCCAGCAGAGACTGGGATACTGAGTATAATGTACGGGTTTCCATTTCAGCTTGTTATTACAGTGCTTCTTTCAGTTCTCCATCATGAGATGAATCATTACATCTATCAGAGATCATTTCATTCAATACTCTGATGTTCAGCATTTCCTACTATTCTCTTAATTTGTATCTCTGTGAAAGGACAACAGGAAACTGCTGTTTTCAAGGTAATTTTTGACCTTGGAGTACAATGAAATTTGAAAGCCCAAGCCAGATGTGTTCTTGTGTGTGCATGTATGTGTGTGTGTGTGTGTGTGTGTGTGTGCACGTGTGTGTTTGTGTGTGTGTGTGTGTTGGCACTGCTAGCATAGGTGTGTGTGTATCCGGGTAGGTGTGTGTGGAGAGAGCGCCTGCAGTGTGCTGGACTGTCCTGTGAGTGTTTGAGTCCTCACATGTCCAGCAGCGCTGACCACGTGCTGGAGGATCCCGCCACCTCGGAGATGAAAGGCAGACGACTCATCATTTATTCCCCTGATGCATGCAGTGGTAGTAAACCCCTCCACTTGATCCAGCCCAGGTGCATACAAGCATGCGGCCTAGCGGGAGGGCTTTCAGTGGGACAGGGCACAAGTGTTGGAACGGGAGGAGAACCATGGGGAGGGAAGGGAGGAGAGGTGTGTGGAGTTTGTGGGAGGAGAGCAATTGGCGGGAGGGAGGAGAGCAGTAGGAGGAGGGAGGAGTGCAGTGGAGGAGGGGGGGTGCAGTGAGGGGGGAAGCAATGGGGAGGGAAGAAGTGCAGTGGGGGGGGGTGCGCAGTAGGCGATGCTCCATTGTCGATAAGAGTAAAAAAAATCCAGTAGAGCACTCCCACTGCACCCCACACCTCCTGCACCCCACACCTCCTGCCCCCCGCACCTCCTGCACCTGCTTCCAGATCTGAGTTTTAATGATAACTGGCAATGTTGTGCCTCATAGCATTAGTGCAATCAAGGAGATGCAATTAATTCCAGCAGTCATTTACCAAGGAGGTAATAGAAAGCACAAATTATGACATTGACAATTACAGCAGTAAAAACTCTAGTTAATATAAATATGATGACAGACATGTTGTCATGGCTGTTATACCAACACTTGAAATTAGTCAGTGGGGATGTGCAGTTTGATTGGCTTTTATTGGTGATTTCAGTACCTGTTAATTTTAGACTGACTCACTTTTCACAGGACATGTTCAGAATACTAATGTGACTACTGTTACATTGGAAGTAACCGAATGTTCTTGACGGTCTTGAATTCAACAGGTTTTATATGTACAATATGAATACTTCAAACTGTCGACGTTTCATAGAAAAAAATAAAACAAGCAAGCCAGTGGAACTGAAATGAATTAAGGTGATTATATTCCTAAAATCAGTTGAGTAAGCTCATGTTTTATAGTGTGGTTAGGTGGTCTGCTGCCAAAGCCTGAATATTGTGTAGATGAAAACCACTCCCAGTTCAAGAGGAGGGACTCAATTAAGATTCCAAACAGCGTTCTGAAGCTTTAGCGAAGGAAATGGAGCATACCTATCTGCTTTTTGTGGCCCAGACGAACTGGCTTTAAGAAAATAACAGGAGATTAAGACAGGAAACGTACTGTGAGGTGAAGCATTGCGTTTGTGCTCTTGTGTGTTTTCATAAACATTCCTCTCCCATGACTTTGAGGATTTAGGGGACCCTGTGAACTAATCACCTGCCGTGTGACTATTACAACAGTTCGCTTCTCCACGCAGTCAAAATATCCTGCGGCACTTTGCGGGGCCGCTCTCCTTTGTCTAGCAGCGCTCTGTAGTGCTTCCGCGAGATTTACAGCGGACTTAGCCGCGCAGATCGCAGGCCATCAGCAGTTAGCGGTAGCGCTGTGTGTGTGTGTGTGTGTTTATGTGTGTGTGCGCATTGTTAACGTAGAGCACCTGCCAGTGGGATTGTCACTTTCATCCCTTCAAGATATTAACACAAACAACTGGCGGTAGAGACGTCTGTATCTGTCACCTCTACCTTGTCAAAACGACTGCAGCTTAATAGAGTCTCAGACGCCCTCCCTCCTTCCCTCCCGTTAGATTGTACCACAGTGAGGTTGGAGAGCACCACGTGGGAAAGAAAAGCCTGGCAGGAGCTGTAAGTGGGATCACTGGATACAGGGTTAGAGGGTGAGCGCAGGGAAAGACCAGCGAGCGAGAGCTAGGGGAAGTCCGCTGTTGTGAAATCAATGGTACAACCTCTTTTCCTTTCCTGTTTTTTTTACAGCAAATAACTGGCCACGCAGTTGAGCTTAACATGTATTATTCATCTTATTATTATTATTATTAACTCACCATTGTAAATGCATGAATAAATTGATTAATGTTAACACATATGATGACATAAATACACCATGGATTATGTTAGAAAAGAGGAAACTTTATATATATCATGAATTAATAAACTTTATATATTAAACTTTATATATATCCTGAAATAGACTTTATCATGCCCAGCATGTCCTTGCCACCTTCCTTTAGGGCACTCCCCATGACCAGGGCAAATGTCAGCACAAGACCCCATTACCACAAGCAGAGTCTACAGGAGTAACAAAGAATGGGCGCATATCTGTTTCAGAGTTAGGAATGCTGAGAAACAGTGAAATGTTCTGTTTATGTCTGATTCTGAAGCTCCTGTTTGCATTATTTTTGTAACATTTACAGTACACTCATCTTTCCTCGGGAACATGTGTTTGTAAACCTGCACTATTAGAAATTGCTCTGACAGTATCTTGGGTTCATTGGAGTAACACAGTGGAAGCAGATTTGGACTGTAAGTGAATCAAGTGATAAAGTGTATAACGACAGGGAAACAAGAGGTCAAGAACAACAGAATGTGTAAGTGGAGAAAGTGAGAGAGTGTGAGAGAGAGTGAGAGAGAAACAAAGAGAGAGAGGGAGAGAGAGAGAGAGAGTTGGGCAGTGATACAGGGGGAGGTAGAACTGGGTGAGGGAATGCTGTGTCTCCTCAGTGCCTGTCTGCTATAATGTCTACAACATGGCTCCTATTAGTGTTCCTGATGTGCGTTTTGTGGCAGGGGGGGAAGTCTTTTGAAATTCAATATGCCCTTAAATCAGATTTATAAATGTTTATGTATATTATGAGAAACACACTGGATCCACTAGAGATAGGCCTGTATCTACATATATCTGTGTGTGTGTGTGTGCATGTGTGTGTGTGTGTGTGTGTGTGTGCATATGTAAGTGTTTGTGTGTAAGTCTAAGTATTGCTGTGCTCTAATTCTTACAGAGTGGTATATGGTAACTTCAGTAAGCAATGTTAATAAGTATATATAGATGTGTAGAGACATTATCTTGAGTTTATAAACTTGTGTAGATTGTATACAAACAGGGTAAACACTGGAAAGAAGACAACCAGGTGACAGACCTTGCAGTTTGGTTAAATGTGGTGATGCTGCTTCATGGTGAACAGTTTTCTCAAACTGAAATGCCTTCATGCATGTAATGTGTCTTCTACCGGCAGTGCACTTGTACTGGGCTGCGGTGGTAAAGCTCGCTACCAGACCATCTGTAGTTGGGAACAAAGACATTTCAGTGAAGCTCCAGAAATGTTCTGGCCGGCTTTGTGTCCTGGAATCAAAACCGAGGAAGACAGCCTTCCGATGCTGGAGCGCTGGGCTTTCTGAATGCTGAGGATTGTTATTGCATGATGCCCAGAACAATCGGCACTCAAATTTTTTGCAATGAGTTGGAGTGTGCGTGCCTGCATTGGTGTGTGTGTGTGTGTGTGTGTGTGTGTGTGTGTGTGTGTGTGTGTGTAAGCATTTAGAGTTTAGAACGTTTAGAGATGCCTGCAATCAGAGGCACCCTGGATCTAGAGCTGCCACTGATACTGCTGCAGGCCAGCTACATACCAAAACACCAACTCCTATCCAACACACCAACAGCTGTTTAGGGGTCTGGGCTTAGAAATGTGATCAACAGGCTGGTTAATAACCTTCTATCTCTCCCTGTCTGTTTCTCTCTCTCTCTCTCTCTTACACAGAGACCTGGACAGGAATAACATCACTCGGATCACCAAGGTGGACTTTTCTGGGCTGAAGAATCTGCGGGTTCTGTAAGAAATCCCTCTTAAGTGTCTTTTTCCCCGAAAAAAGTCATTTTAACCTCGAAAAGCCTCCATGCACTGTGCTGTCTCAGGAACCAGAGCCATCAAAGGGTTTGGGAAGGGGAGGATTGCCGTAAGACACAAGTCATAGGAAAACATACAGACGTTTAATCCGAGTAAATCCGACGTGCTTAGCGTGGCCCTTCTGACTGCGTGGTGCATGAAGTCACTGGCTTGCCTTCAGTCTGCCTTTGAGCCCACTCTGAGTGTGGAAGCGCGCTCTTCACGCAGCAGCCGCACCAAACTAAAATAAACAGCCAGCGGGTTCGACAAGCGAGCAGCGGTCTTCCTGAGCGAGTGTGTTAGGATCTTAATGACTGTAATCATGAAGCACTGCGTGCTGTTTACCTCCCGAGGAAGGGCCCTTAAGGAGAGAGCGAGGCGCGCAGAGAAAAATAAACGGGTCACGCCAATGGGAGAAAGGATGACGTGGGTGGAGAGGGGCGGAGCAGGTATAGAGGGTGGAGCAGCTGGAGAGAGGCGGAGTAAGTTGAGGGGGCGGGGCTGGTTGAGAGGGGTGAAGCAGGTAGAGGGGGCGGAGCAGGTAGAGGGGGTGGAGCAGGTGTAGGAGGAGAAGCAGGTGGGAAGGGGCAAAAAAGGTAAAGAACAGCAGAGGAGGTGATGAGGGGTGGAGTAGGAGTAGAGCCATAAAGTCAAAATTCTCCCCTCCACACCCCTAATCACCCCTAATCAAAGGCACACACTCAGACACACACTCATAGATACACACTCGCAGACGCACACACTCTCTTCTTTCTCGGGACTGTATCCTGCAAGCTAAGCTTACTGAATGGACCCTACTTCTCCCATAAGCCCCCTGTGCCTGGTCAGCAGTTAGAGAGAGAGCAACAGAGAGGACTCATCATAAACCATGTGTGTTACTTCACCCTCCAGCAGAGAAGCCTTTTTCCCTCTTTCTTAACACTCTGAAAGCTCGGGGGCCTGGGTCCCATATGTTTCTATAGAATACTTCAAAACCATTGAGAGGGAGGTAATGAAAAGTGAAGAAAAAGAAGAGCTATTTTTCCTCACCACACACCAAAGCCCATCTGGAGGGGATTGAATAAGATTACTTTTAATGCCAATACATAAACCAGCATGGGCCTGATCCCCCATTTGTATGAATAAGCCAGATTGTTATTCAGTCTTAGACTGATGTAAGGCACAGGGTATAGGGTATGTTTGTTATCAGCAAAGAATGCAAGTGTTGTGGATGTCTCACTTCAGCCTCTGCCTCGTTGGAGCAGGAGCTGAAGGAGATTGTGCTTTTGGAACCGCCGTACTGGATCTGGGCTAGAAATCTGTGGTATTCTCGTACTGCCCCTAACCAAAGCCTCTCTGTAGTGCATGTCCAACTGTTTGTCATCTCTTTCTGACATAAAAAAAAAAAAAGACAAAACTTGGATTAATGGCTGTACAACAGTCCCGTGTACAAACATTTGCTTTAAAAGGCAATTTATGGTCCTGATCGAGCGGCCAAAGCTGAGTTCCACATTAGAGGCCTTGGATATTTTAAGCCAGTGTCGCCAGTTTTCCTTTGGCTTTCTAATCTAGCGGTGGAATATCAGTCAGTGGAAGACTGGTGGGCTTCCCATTTATGTCACTGCATGTTGGCCTAATTCACAGAGACGCAAATCTAAACAAGAAATGGCCGTGGAGATGTAGCCCCTTTGTGAGGTGCATCTGGAAAACCTTAGAGGCCCTGAAACACGACATGGCACTCAGAGCAGAGAGGAGAGCTGAACGTGCCCACCAGGACTTCACAGGCATGTCCGACACGAACGTATTCCCACGTGCGCCGTAGGTTCTCGAGAAAGGGGAAATTGGCTTATCATTAACTGCTGTGACATGACAAAGTTGTACTGAGGAAGGCTGAACTTCAGCTATGGTTTTAGCCAATCGGATCGGATAACCAGAATCAGGAGGTGTAGCAAGACTGGATGTGACTGGCTAATGGAGCTGTTCTTCTTCCACAGGCATTTGGAGAACAATCAGATCAATGTGATTGAGAGAGGAGCTTTTCAGGATCTCAAACAGCTGGAGAGACTGTAAGTGACTGCACACAAAACCTCAAAATATATCTCAATACAAGATTTCCCCTTTCCCACATCCCACATATGAACTTGTAATATTATCATTCAAGGCAGTTAATGGTCAATGAATTGACCTTATCTAATTCATTCTTTAAAAAAATATCATAAATAGTTGAGAGGAAGTTTTAAAAATCTGAAGGTAACCTTGATGACGTGAGCTTTGACTGTTGTAGGTGGGCATCCATGTTTACCCCCCTGCCATGTGACCCAAGTACATTAGCTCTCTCCCGGTGAGAATCTTCACACCTATGGGTGAAGTTGACCACTAGGTCAGGCCAAACAAGCAGGCCATTGCTCCAGATGGACCACGCCAGACTCTGTCCGCCCAGCTGGCTGGACGTTAGCTTTGTCAGCGACGCAGAGTTTGTGTGCGAATTGTTTCAGTTTTTGCTCTTGCCTGCGAAGCTGTGTGCGGTTCTGTCGGAATTCCACCAAATCCGTCGCCAGCCAGCAGTGTGTTAAAAAAAAAGTGAAAAAAACAGACAAATGTGAGGACCACCTGCCCACATGGTTGTGAGAGGATGTTGTGTGAGTTTGTTGACTACTCCTGAAGACTCGCAGTGCTCATCTGCTTCCCGGGGCCTGTGTTTACCTTGGTTTGACACTGTACATTCCTCTGCCTGGCGCTCCCATTAGGAATTTCACAGTGTTTTAATCCTGCCTGTCTGCACTGACCCAACCTGACCAGTGCAGCTGTGAGTCAATCTCCTATCATGTCTATGAATGTTCCCCAAACCCCTCACACCGAAGACATGGTAATATATGCGTATATCACTGATTTAATGAGATGTTGGCAAAGTGCTGTCAAATCAGAGATAATCCAACCTTTCAGAAGATGATCTGTCAGTGAGACAGATCAAACCTAAGAGATGACACCCGGAGAAGGTCATGGAGCTTTTGAGACTTCATGCTCTTCTCATGGTGCTGAGAACAGAATAAGCTCTTGTTTATGAGCCGGAGGTACAATTCAGCAAAATTTCTGTTCACTTTTAAGAGCGGATGCAAATGAAACTTTCATTTTAGTGGAGACACCAAAACTAGAGCGGCTTGCTTGGTCTAGGTGTTTACCTCATGCTGCTGACAGGCAGTTGTGTCTGGAGGGCCTGAGGCTGTCGCTTCTACCTGAGAGCAGCTCTAGGGGGCGCTATGCTCTGAGAATCCCTTTCGTCGGCATGAGCTGATGTCATGAAGGTGGAGGGAGTAAGGCAACGTGGAGTCGACAAAACCACTCCTCCACCGCATGCCTCCATCCTGGCTCATGACCCCTGGCACCTCCATGATGCCCTCATCCACCACCCCTATACTCTGGGTCGACCCGGGAAAGCCCTCAGCGGTTCGGGGGAGGCTCACGTGAGGGATAATGGCCTTTAACGGCTTGCTGTGGGGAGATAACCTAGGCCAACTTCAGAGGAAGTCACTCTGTTTCCAAGCAGCCCCTCCACAGCTGTGACCCTTGACCCCAGGAGGCAGCCGAGGGGCGGGCCTTGGTGCTCCTGGGCCTGGTGGCCCGGCTGACCTGGCTGATTGCTCTAATCAGAGAGATTGATTGTCCTGTCCGTTCGCCGTTTGCGTTCGCGCTGCCTTCCCATCAGTCCCTGCTCTCTATGCCAGGGCAGATGTTCATGTAGCATCAACTATATGTTACTGTGCAAAGCCAACCAGTCTCTAGTCCTGCCTGCATCTGCCTCTCTCTCTCATCCCATCTGTCTGGCCAACACAGCATACACACACACCACACACACACACACACACACACACACACTGCTCTACACGTTCAGAAAGGTTGTTTCCACACTGTTCCTTACGGCCTTTAACGTTTCATCTCTGCTCTCATGGCTGCAGCTGTTTGGACATCACCAGCTCTTGTCCTTTCCTTTCTTTCTGTCTTCCTCACTCAATGTCACTTTGTGTGTGTGTCTCTCTCTCTCTCTCTCTCTCTCTCTCTCTCTCCTCGCAGGCGTCTGAATCGGAACCGGCTGCAGGTTCTGCCAGAGCTGCTGTTCCAGTCCACACCCAAGCTGGGCCGCCTGTAAGTACCTGAGCTTCCCTTTTTACGTCCCAGCTCACAGCAGCAACACACGGTCCAGTTGCCCTGCTGTGTGAGATCTGGTCGCTGTCCTGTAAGGGAAATTTCCTCGAATATTTGGCTCCTCTCAAAAAGCAGTTTTAAGATGGAGGCTGTCGTCGACCAGGGTGGGGCTGCGTCACCCGTTCGCGTGAGCCAGAGGCCCAGGCAGGCCCAAGGACAGGCTGCGGTGTTCCTCGAGGTGAAGGTGTGGTACTGCTAGTGTTTTCCTTGGACTGCCTGGGTTCCTGTTCTTGCGTGTTGTTTCCCTGGATCTGGGCTCTGAGTCAGTTTCACAGCTGCTGCTCACGGCTTCGTTTGTGAACTTCTGGTCGTCGAAAAGGTGAACTGGAAAGGGGGTGTGGTCGAACTCTCGGACGCACCCACAATGCTCGAGTCTCGGTGCCACTTGATACATCACTGACTACAACCATCGGGTTGTTTATATGTGAAATTCTCCTTCTGTCAGCTATGGTTCACGGAGTATGGATATCCAAGCTCTCCTGGATACAATGAGAGGGAATTGTAGTTTCTTTTCCAATCTGTTACCAGCAGTTTCATAAAAGCACTATTGGCAGGGAAACTCTTATCACAAGTTAATAAGCGTTCTCTCAGTTCACAGATGGAAAGGAGTGGAAAATATGAAGGACAGCCAGACATATCCTCTAACTCCTCTGTACATATCCCCTCACCATCTCTGAAATTACAGCTTTTGACATTTTTTCCCTTTTTCTTTGACATTTTGGAGATGTAAGATCGAGTGTCAGTAATGAAGGCTGTGCAGGAAGGGAGCAGCATGATGGCAAAGTTCGTTATTTTGCTTCGTCAGAGTCACTTCTGCTCAGTGATGATGGTGTGAAAGGAACAGCACCAACCCGTCACCATCCTGTCAAAACCCTCAGTCCAAACACATCCCGCTCCTGGTAGGGTTAGCCAGGCCAGAGCCAGCAGGCGTAGAAACCCTGACCGGGGTCAAAGAAAGGTAACAGGTGTTCCCTTGGAGGGGGGCGGAGCCGAGGTGAGGGGGTGGACCTGGGCCCGTGGGCGTGTGATAGGAATAGAGGAGAGGCCGGTGCAGGTGTTGGAGGCCTGGGGTGAGCGGGTTTGCAGTGGCCTGCCGTCGTTTTGCTCGAGGGGGCCAGTGGGGCTGGATGTTTGTGGTCAGCGTAGTGTGTGTGTGTGTGTGTGAGTGTGTGTATGTGTGCTGCACTGCTCTGCCCTAACAGGAAGAACAGTTACAGTTACAGACTCTACCCTACTCCTCCTCGCAGGGCCACAAAACGTGCTTCACACACTCACGTACTCACAAACACCCACACCCCCTAAGCTTGGTTTGGTTTAGCACGCCGAAACCCCTCCTAGAAAACCGGCGTGCCAGTTGTTAATGAAAAGCAAACAGGGAATTAGCGGGCAGCCACGAACATGCCTGCTCCAATTTATTAATGCCGGCGCTGAGTGGGCCCCCATAATAACGGGACTTCCTGTGCGCGGTCGTGCCACGTCGTGGGCGCAGGACACTCTGTTCAGGACACTCTGTTCGGGACACTCTGTTCAGGACACTCTGTTCAGGACACTCTGTTCGGGACACTCTGTTCAGGACACTCTGTTCAGGACTGGCTGCCTGACTGTTGCTGCTATTACGCTGAGCCGAGTTGCGCATGATCTCTGGGTTTTAGGAGACACTGGGCTCCCTGCTCTAGGTCCAGCTCCCCCACACAGCCTGCTGCTGTTCTCTGTGGTTCTCCCCGGGGGGGGCGAGCGGTTAGCCTGTCAGGCATAATGCCGGCCTCCCTGTGACTGATCAATTGGGCCTGATCTCTGTGCAGGGTGCCTGCCCCTCTCCAACACGTGCGTGCCCCCCTCCGGAGAATGTGCAAGATTGTTTGCCCACGGTTCTCTTTTGCATCACGAAGGGCTCTATTGTCCCGTCTGCCGCCCCCCTGGCCTCCGTGGGGTCCAGCTTTCTTCCTGTTCACAGCTCTTATGTATCGCATGCCCAGGCCTTGCTGGCTCAATCCTGCTGGCCTGCTGAGGTCGAACAGTGCTGTGGGCTCCAGCTGGAGGACAGAGCCCTGAGCCTCTCCATCCTCCCCAGAGCCTCAGTGTCCCCCCTCCCCCCCCCCCTTCCCCCTTCCCTTGCCTGCATCACTAGCCTGGGACTCCAGCGCCCTCCTGGACTGCTATTTATTTCATTTTATGTTTCTCTTTATGTATTGCTGATAGATCGGTCCGTCTGGAGCACATGCATCGTGGGACTTTGTTTGTAGGGGAGGAAAGCCGAGCTTCCAAAGCAGGGATGGACTGAGCCTGTCCTGAAGGCCTTCCGTCATTTTCTCCAAAGACATATTTAGATAAATAGAAGCTAAAAAGACTTTGCCAAATCAGCTCGATCCGGAGAGCTCAGCAGTAAAGCTGAACTTGTGTTCTCCTGTACTAGCAAAGCAACTCGTTTGTAAAGGGTGTGGGAGATAAGTCTTGGATAAAGTGGGCAGTAGGAGGCCTGCTGTGTTGGGGGAGTGGATCAAATATTGGAAGCTAATATATTCAATTAAGTTCCAGAAGGAGAGCTGTCAATTAAACCCCTGGCCCACCAAAGCCTCCATCTCTACCCTCCACCTCCCACCGACGTCATCACCAGCTGTTTAACCTTGTCAGGTTTCAGGAAATGAAGTCGATGTAGGTCATACGTGAACCATAACAAACATCCGCACGAAAACTCCTGAGCCCTTTCAGTTTCCGCTGACAGGAGACAGACATAAATGAAGTTGCTCAGCTTCCAAAAATTAAGATTTTTGGCATGAGAGAGACATTTTTCCACGCATTCACAGAGCCGACATATAGAGAGAAGAGTCAGGGCTGTTTGCAGATGTGAGGGCCCGGGTGGAAGTCAGGTTCTCCAAAACATCAACCCTGCTGCATCTCCTGCTGCAGTTAACAGTTGAAAGAAAAACACACCAAGATTTTGCTAGAGTTTGGCCATGTCTTTTATAGAGCAAAGAATTTTTATGTATGCAACGGGCGCTGAAATAGGAAGATACATGTGGAAGCAATTTAGGTTTCCAAATAAAGGTAAAGCGTGTAAGAAAGGAGTGTTTAGGTAATAGATTTGCATATCATTAATGTTTCCTGTGTGATTTGATTCAGCTGGCAAGAATGCACGCACAGATGTGTTTGGTCTCAGACCAGAATGTAAAAGCTGGAACTTTTCTGTGTGTCTGGTTGTGCATGTGTAGTTGTGTGAGTGTTTGTGTGTGCGTGTGTGTAATCTTTTCTCTGCTTTTGGAAGTAAATGTAATCTTGCCCAGTGTTGTCTTTGTATTCTAGACTAGTTCCGCTCACACACAGTTCCACTGCAGCAGAAAAACAAGACAAACACTCTTCTCTTTTTATTATTTCATAGTTGGCCTTTTGATGAAAGGTTTTTTTTTGTCTTAAACCAAAGTTGCTGGTAAAAGGTTTGTTGTACATTTTTTCAAATATGTTTAAGTCTTCTCTGCTCTTCGAGCTGCTCAGAGTGCTTGGCCATGTCTGGAGATGTAGGTGATCAGGCGCTGAGCACCTCCAGGGTGCTCGCTGGCTGCAGGCCTGTGGGAAGCCCACTCGGTGTTTAAGGTAGGGGCAGACCTGGGAGTGCTGGCTGTGGAGCTCTGAAGCCTGCTGTGGGGATTCACAGAGCTACCCAGTGTACTAAAGGCTACAGTGCTGTGTGTTGGGCTGTACTTGGATCTCTGGGCTCACACATCTCTCCGTGTCAGTTCACAGCTCGAGCTGGACTAGGGCTTCCAGTGCTCACGGGAGGTCTGTTCAAGCCTAACGACCTACCAGAGAGAGAACAAGGGAAGAGAGAGGGAGAAAATGAGGGAGACAGAGTGTGTGTGTGTGTGTGTGTGTGTGTGTGTGTGTGTGTGAGACAGAGAGAGAGAGAGAGAGAGAGAGAGAGAGAGAGAGAGAGAGGGCTCAGGAGACTCAGGAGGCACCACAGGCTAAAGTCGTGATTTAATTTGTTTAAGCAAAGTCTGATTGTTACAAATTAACTGAACATTTTTTATCATTCTTGTAATTACTTAACCAGATGCTCATTTTCAAACACATATACTCCAGTAAATAGTTATAACAGTCTCTAAGTACACGCTCGAGCACTTTTTAGTGCAATTCCTGACTTTTGTTTAACTTTGCTCCATTTGAAAATGATAATTCAGTTCATGAATGCGATTCAGCACTAATTTATGTTTGTCTATCATATGCATTTTACATTTATTTTAAATGAAAAAAAAATTTAATGTTCTAAAATGCATTAAAATAAACAGATATTTTGTACTGATAGAAGTGGCACTGACAAATGACTTTTAAAAATTCTTAAAGGGTAAAACCACAAAGACATATGTCTTGACAAGAGCAACTGTGTATAATCTGGTTGGTAAATATTGGACTATGGTAATTAGTTCAAGCAAAACTGTGCTTAGGATTTCATTACAAGACGTATTTTAGCTTCAGCAACTGGGTGGAGTGTTTTGTGAAAGACTGACGGCTGGGGATTTGAGAGTCATTTCTGCGAGGAAAGGAAACAGCTTATGCTGATTTAGAGTATGTCTAGATAAACAACACACCCAATATATCTCACATGCCTAAGAGCTGACAGAAAGGTCTAATTCCCCTTTAAAGGTTCTCTATCTAATACGTCCATGCGCACCAGCCTTCTCTTTCTGTAGGTATGTGGGTCTGATAATACAACTGTGGCCTGCTGACACAGAACATGAGATGCAGGTTGGAGAAAGATATGTGCAGTGAAAGTCTGGATCTAGCAGAGCATATTAAATGTACAGTAACATCCCTAACACTCCATTAAAGGATTATCTGCAAGCGAGAGTTTCCAGATAGGAGCTTGGTGAAGAGACTGCAGAAAGGGACGTAACATGGAGGAGAAAAGGATGGACTCAACTTCCAGAGTCGTTTTGGATCGAACAGCTGTGGCTCTAACAAACATTGAGTAGGTACAGACGCCTGTCTCACATGTATGCCAGTATATGTGCCAGTATGTGCCAAAGATCCGGACTCTGTTCAGCCTGTGTCAGGCTCCGGGGACGGATGGAGGTGGGGTGGGTGGTGTAGCGGATAGAGTGTCTCCTGCCTGTTTCGGGACTAGGAGGGAGAAATGAGGTCTAATACAGCATGTTGATTGAGGGCATCTGTAATTTGAGAAATAGTTTGAGGCCATTATGCACCAGGGTGTTTATCACAGGTGGTTTCCATGACAACCAGTCAAGATCGTAATTGGATTTAAATGGGCAGAACTGCTTGCACATGTTTCAAAGAGGCAAGAGGAATGCACAGTAATGGACATCCACCCTCTATTCCTCCCTGTGTCATCACTACCATTCTCTCTCTCTCTCACTCACTCTCTCTCCTCCTGACCTGGTTCTTGGCCTGATATCTGTCCTACAATGGCTTCTTTCTCTTCACCTAAACATAGACTGGTCCAGAAAGTGTAGGATTTAGGGAGAGACTTGTTTTAGGGAGTTTTAGGGAGAGACTTGGAGAGCGTTACACAGCTGACTGAATACCCCGGGGATCTAGCTTACAGACACTGAGCTTGAGTTTATTCCCTGTTTATTCATGCGTGATTCATAGCAACGCCCTGTATCTAAAGCACGTGTTCTGTGAAGCCCCGCTCAGGTTGTACAAGGTTGAAGAGGTTGAAGTTGAGTGTTGTCTTGCAAGTGTAACGTTGAAGTGATGGGACGCATTCGTTCAGGCAGAGGACACACTCAGAGGCGTCCGAGGGGGATACACAACGGGGATTGTGTATGTTAGACTTTGGAGTCATGGTTTACTTTACATTTAACATTTCCTCAGGGTTTGTTCAGTCTTTCTCGCTCTCCAGTGACCTTTCTGGAACTCTTGGCTGGTCTGACTGTTTTTGCAAGTGCGAACGAAGCACAAAGTGAGCATCAGGAATGTTCTTTCCTGCGTATAAACACCGAGCATCTAGAACCAAGGGAAGAAAAACAAAAGAAAACCCATATTAAACCTGCTGCTCTCTGCTCTGACTGCAAGCCCCCACCTCCAGTGACAACACCACCCACCCCCTCACCTGACCCCACCCACCCCTGCCCGCCAGTGGCACTGTTGCCCTTCATGCAAGGCTGAAGAGGAATTCTGTAAAGCCAGCACATTCGCAGCGCTCTGCTGCACTAAGCGAGGGCTTCTCCAAGCCCGGCGGCCACGCCCTTCTCTCAGATGGGAACGAACCACAACGCAGGTCAGTCACATGCCGCACGCCTCACAGGGCAGGTCTGCCGCACGCCGCCCACCTCACGGGGCAGGTCTGCCTTCCGATCATTTCGTGTTGCTCTGCTTGGAGGCAGGATGGTCCGCTTCCCGGACCACCCGGAGCAGGTTCACGCAAACGTCCTGCTAGGCCGTGCGAAGGCAGGCGCTCTGGTCACTTTTTACGAGAGAAGCGGTGAGAATTCCCTCCTGCCCGGCCTGGTGCACTTCAGCACAGTCATGCTTTCAGTCCACACACACAGTTGTCACTTCGCTAATTACAGCTTCTTTTTTATGAGGCAGAGGCTTTACCCTCAGCCAGTTCCTCTCAGGCAACAATGGGAAAACCGTAGGTCTCCGAGGGAACTAAGTGGAAACAGACTCCTCTCCTCAGTTTCCTCCTTGTTGTTTAGTTTTTTTCTCCTTCACTTTTATCTTCCTGTGTGTCTCCAGAAAGAGAGTTCAAATATTCAGGCCTCGATTAGTCATTCCAGCCACCGCGTGGTGAGGAGTTTCCTGGATGAACTCCGGACGCCGCTTGGACGCTCTACGCCCGGAGCTCTTGGCTTGGATCTCACGGGCGGCAGGTTGAATATGCGCTGATCAGCCCTACAGATACGACATACATGTGAACCATAGCATGAAAAGCTGGGAAACATGCAGAGGAATTTTTTTTTTTTTGGAGTGTTGGCTTTGTTTTGCTCGGCACAGCATCTCAAAATAAGACCCAGAAGGAATTCTACTGTGATGTATGAGTGTGTGTGTGTGTGTGTGTGTGTGTGTGTTTTATTGGGAAGATCAGCATAGCGTTTGTGAATGGGGCACGTGTTGTGCTCTGCATTTTTACTTACAGATTAGAACCACTGATGGAATCAAAGGAGCAGACAGGCTATGTTGAACTAACAGTGGAAAGGCTGGTCATCCCCGGACCAGCCACTCTACACCCAGTACTCACTGGTCATCACCAAAACTATTTACAGATGTTTCATACCAAGTATTCCTGCTCAAGACACTCCGTAACGGAGTGATAGTCGTGTGCCCTGGAGTGGTGGAGTGAGTGGAGACGACGTGGCGGGTTGGTGGAGCGTGGGCGGATGTGAGGGCAGACTTCACCAGGCCCTGCGCACGAGGGATAACGGAGAACAACACAGGTCCATGGCAGGAACCCGGATCAACAGCAACTCAGACGACTGTACAAGCAGTGTTTGTAAGAAACGAAGTGAGGAGAAAGGAGGAGGTGGGGTGGAGGAGCTAATCCCTGCTGCGGCTGTGGCGGGATGCTGAGCTCCCTTTTGTGCAGAGCTGGAGCTCCTGTGAGGAGAACATGTCCATGCGCGTGTTCCAGTCATATTCTGAGGTGAGCAACTTCTCATCCATGAGGGAGTGAAGGGGGAACCAGAGAGAACTGGAGCAAGAGGGAGAAAGAAGGGGAGCGGAACCAAGCTGTAGGGGAGCGCGTGGAGGGGGCAAGAGAGAGTGAGTGGGAGCAGGAGTGCAGGGGATTGCAAGAGAGCCAGAGGGAGCTGGAGCGTGGGGAGCGAGAGGGAGTGAGAAGGAGCCTGAGCCCTACGCACCAGCGCTCTATCCAATCCGGAACACATCACACACAGCAAGGCCAGCACTGTGGCACGCCAGGCCTGTGATGGGGAAAACACACTGCGCTGAGGGAAAGGTTCAGCTGAATCATTTGCACCCAAAGACTCGGAGCAGGGGGGCCTCGTGCTACCAGAAAGAGCCGAGTGCCAAGGGAATGTAGCCTTCCAGAACAACTCGTCTCTCGTTTGACTTGCTTGGCACACACATCATCCACGTTATTATTTTTCCTATTCTTTTTTCCTCACTCAAACGATTTTTGAAAATTGGATTTGCTTGTAGCTATTAATCACAGAGCAGGAAAAGCACTGTGGAAGGGAAACAGACCTCCCTAATTTCCAGTTCCCACTGACAGCAGTGTTGCAGTCTTACAGGCCAAGGGAAATGGGTTTTAGGCATCATTTTGCTATTAGCCATAAGGAGGTACCACTCCGCCCACAGGCCACACCCCCCCATCACACTGGGCGAATGGGAAGTCAGGAAGAGGGGCAGACAGCATGTGTAAGACAGCAGACACGACTGTCCTAAGACGTCTCTCACATTGTGAGGATGAGAGACAGAGGAAGCTAGAATAAAGAAAATGAATGTTTTATTTTGAGAATCAATCCTGAGAGGCAGGAGAGAGGGAAGGGCGGACTCACTCAAGTGAGAAGCAGGAACAGAATCCCAATGGGGTACCGAGAAAAAAAAGACCTTTTACTAAATAAAGAAAAACGGGTGTGTGAACTTCACACGAACCCCTGTGAATGTTACCTACCTCAACAAGTACGTGTGATGGACTTTGATTAGGTGAAGTTCAATAGTGATTACTGAACTCACCACCCCCACCACCACCCCACCCTCCATCTGCTCATGCAAACCTTCTCACCTTGGTCACTCCTCACACACCTCACACTCCTCACACACCTCACACTCCTCACACTCCTCACACGCCTCTCACTCCTCACACGCCTCACACTCCTCACACGCCTCACACGCCTTACACTCCTCACACGCTTTACACACCTCACACTCCTCACACACCTCTCACTCCTCATACGCCTCTCACTCCTCACGTTCCTCACACACCTCACACTCCTCACCTTCCTGCGTCTGACACTGTCATTTTAGCCGACGTTTGCTTTGGAAACTTAGCATGTTTATGCGTATTTGTGTGTTTGCACATGTGCACATGGATGTGTGTTTGCGTGTGCGTGTGCACACTCATGCATACGTGCATGCTTGCACATGTGTACGTGCTCTGGTGTGCAAATATCCGTGTGCGCATGCGAGTGAATGGATGTGAGCACCTTGAAGGGGTTCGAGAGCACAGTCCATGTGGCTTTAATGGTGCGTGGCCGAGTGTCTGGGCTCCGTAATCAGGACCAACCCTGATGTGAAGAATGTTTTCTCTCCTTGCGGTTCAACTGACCTCGTCCGCCTGTAGAGAAGTAAACATGGCCCTCCCGTTAGGCCCGTGCATTTGTTTCTGTTTGGAATTGTGTAAGTATTAATAATTGCAACCGATTAGCAGCAGCCGTGAGCTATTTGGACTGGAGATCAGCGCTGCAGGACTGGCAGGGCCATTTGCTTGAGTGCTCAGTCACCCTGGGCTTTGGGGCTTCCTGTAGCCCCTGCAATTAACCCTTCAGAGTTCTCGGCCTGCTAATTGACTCCGTGCTCCAAACGAAGGCTAAACATGGCGCCTGGAAGCCAGCTGCATACATGTGGGTCTGATTCGCTTGCAGGACCAGAGTGACCTGGTCTGAGAGTTATGGTTTAAGGCGCAAAGGAGATGAGGAGGAGGAGCTGAGGAGGATCTGAGGAGGCGGTATGGAGCTGAGGAGGCAGTATGGATCAGTCAGTAACTGTTGGAGCTGTGGCTTGAGAGCTTCTTTTTGTCTTCTCCAAAACACAGAGAAGCTCTAATCCAAAATTATTTAATCCCCATTATTTCCTGCCTGGATTTCCAAAGGGAAGTGAGACCTCTGGCTTTGGCTGAGGGCTTCTTCCACAAGGCAGCCAAAGCTGCTCTCGGAGTTCCTCCCCTGTGCCAGACAGCCGTTCGCTCCTCCCATTCTGACCTTCCACGCGAGTGGGATCTTCGTGGGGGGTGGCGAGGAGGAGCCAGGGAGGAGCCGGGCAGAGCGGGGCCCCTCTGTGACGTAGCAGAAGCAGACACAAAGGCGGAGCGGCGGCGAACGACGCCCCTGTCCTGGTGACTCACCACGCTGCAGACCACAGCGGGCTGAGAGAAAGCTTCCTCGGGATAAACAAGTCAAATTACATAGTGTAATGGCTTGGACTGTGAACCTCACTGAGCAGAGGCTCCTCTGATTCTAATTATAGTGTTCATTAACGCCCGGAATCCTGGAATGGGCTGCTTTGATGGGGTGGCAGCAGTAGACTGCGCCCGTCGCAACGTCCTCCATGTTTACGGCAATTAAAACGACGTACGGAAAAGCCCAGGAGACCAATGTCATGAGCGCATGCCCTGGACTCAACTGTGGCAGGCGCGTCCAACACCTTCCTCTCATGACTCACACTGTAACGAGGAGATTAAAGTACCTAACCACCGCTGCTGGGGGTTTGACCGGGTCCAGGGTGGATCTCGTGCCAGCACAAGGATGTGGGATTAGACAGGGCGATAAATCCTGTCACAGAAGCAGGGTCATTCGTTTTTGCCGTCCGAATGCACATTTAAAGTCCTTGCTAATGCTGAGAAAATGCTGCGCTTTCATCACTGAACAGCGTAATGTGGCAAAGTCGACATCTCCGACCAAGCAGACCATTGTCGTAAATCTCCACCGTAGAGACTCTTTGGCTGTAAATATTTCAGGCCATGTGCTTGTGCACCCGACACGTCTCCTGTACCTCCAGGACACTCAAACGCGGTTGCCGGTACAAACCGGAGGATCGGACCACCAAGCTGCTGAGCCGCTTTTGCGATGACTCGACGGTTTCATGATTTTCGAAGCATTCCAGAAGCGGAGGCATGTCTCGTAAATTTGTTTTCTTCCGTTTCTGCCAAGCTTGCGCTTAGGAGTTCTGCTGCGCTCCGTCCCGAGCACCTTCTCACCGCGTGCGAACGTTTGGACGTTTGCGGGGGGCCAGAGTGACTCCAGCACCACCACAACACAGCCTGGTGCCCGGTGCCTGGTGCCCGGTACTCTACGGCTCCATGTTCTACCGGTGCACGCGGCTGGATGTTGATCATTTGCGCGTTTTCTCAGCGTTCAGTGAGGATGTTTCGTTGGCACTCTGAGCCGCCGCTTCCTGCTCTTGATGTTTGACTGGCACTTGTAGCCACTGGACATAAAGAATTGCGTCTTCAGAGCAGCATTGCGACACTTTTACAGAACACTGGGCACTTGGCTGAGGCTCGAGGCCTCATTAGCCTTCAGAGAGGCCCGCCACGTTCTGTCCACAGATGAGATACATCACAGGCCGGAGCGCATAGCACTTAACCCCATCAGGCTATGGTCCATTTCTCACTCTCAGAGGCCATTAGCAGGCATGGAGAGCAACTGCAGCTAGAAGTACTTATCCACAAGAATTATTCTACATGATGCTGGTACTTTGTCCTTCACACAAGCCCATTGTGCACACACACACACACACACACACACATTAATCACCTGAAAAAATGCCCTGGGTTCCAGTAATAACCAAACCCCAGCCTTAAGTAGCACAGCCCTGTTTCTGAGTAAATGAGGCCACTCGGGCCGGAAGAGCTTTTGGCTGTGGAGATGAAAGGCTCTTAGGGGAGCAGCATTAATGAAACGTGCTGAGTGAAAGCTAAAGCACCCCAGCAGACCCTCACCTGCTCCTGTTCCCTACTGGCCCAAGGTCACGGAGCCACAGCCCCAACCATACAGCCGCTGCTCCACACACACACTCACACACACACTCACATACACACACACCCTTACATACACACATACACACACACACATACACCCTCACATACACACTCACACACCCATGTACACACACACACACACACTCACATACACACACACACACACACACACACACACACACACGCCCTTACATACACACATCCACACACAAACATACACACACACACCCTCACATATACACACACACACACACACAAACATATCTCTCACATACACACATGCAGCACACGCGACCACGGAAACACACCCAGTCATCAGAAGGTAATCTTACCCTGCTAACTCAAGCTTTGCCGTAAGGGGAATGCTGGCTGCATTGTTTAGGTGGGGACTGGTTTGAACTGATATTCGTAACTTAATATTTGCAACTATGCATCCTTTTAACCTCCACATCCTGTTTGATTATGCAGTATTCTGCTGGCTTCCGGAACAGTCTAGCCTGAAGCGTGAGCTGCAGCTGATGTGGTCATCCACTCGACCAAGGTGGAAATGCTGAGTTTTCGTAGCGTAAACTGGACTGCTGTCACATACAGCCTTTGCCACGGCAGGCTTTAAAAACATTCAGTTATAAATATATCCTATAATCAGGAGGTTTCCAAT
Organism: Sternarchorhynchus goeldii; assembly: GCA_028565775.1. Taxonomy (NCBI): domain Eukaryota; kingdom Metazoa; phylum Chordata; class Actinopteri; order Gymnotiformes; family Apteronotidae; genus Sternarchorhynchus; species Sternarchorhynchus goeldii. Next base: position 5,494,598 of record JAOXYF010000010.1, read on the forward strand.
TACCCTGGAAACCTAATTATCCAAATCACGACTTGCAGTTTGTTGTAGTGACAGTCACTACATTCGAGAGGCTTGCTGGTTTGTTTCATTTGTCGGGCAAGAGATACAAAAGAGACACAGAGACAAACCTCTAGAAGTTTCTCAGCGTGAACCACACATGCATCCCCTCTGCCAGTTTGTCCAGGGTTTTCCGTTATCCCTGCACTGGTCAGTACGTGCCCGACGTGTTCTGTACACATCACCCCAACTGGCCAATGACTGCTGGGTAAATCTGTGAGAAAACACAGACGTGCCGTTTCTCTCTTCAGCACTTTCAATTCTTTTCACAGACTAAGGGTATTTTTCCTTGTGAGAAAAAAAAGAGAAAATAAATGTAATCTGTGTAGAAGTTTGTCACAACCCTGACCAGCTTGTGTAATAGCCAGCTCTGGTTTGGGTGTGATGGTGACAGATGCTTCCTTCTCTCCGCTCAAAGGCGCCTCTGCGCTAATGGAGATGTGGCCGCTGATTGAATCTGTAGCACGTTTAGACGGGCTCGTCTGAGGTGGCCTGGCTCAGGAATGACAGAACATTTCTGCTGCCTGCATCCGGAAGCGTGACCGTTCCGCCAAGAGTGGCCCACAGGCTAGCGGAGCTGAAAGCTGGAGGGAGGCCCCTGGAAAAAAGCGCTGCAGGTGACAGGCCCAGTGCCACCCTCCCCCCACCGAGAGCGGAGCTGTTGAAAAGTCCCGGGAGGTGGTTTTTTCCTCGGAGGGGCACAGGTCAGCCATGCGGAAAGGCTGGAGTGCTGTTTTAGGAGCGGGGTCAAGCGTGGCCACTGGCAGGGTTGACAGAAGAACCCACACCCCCACCCGCAAGCCTCTCCCAGCCATGACCTGTAGAGACATTTACCTAGGAATGAAGTGTGTGTGTGTGTGTGTGTGTGTGTGTGTGTGTGTGTGTGTGTGTGTGTGTGTAGATGTGTGCATGCATACATGTGTATGTGAAGCAGAGAGCTGATCTGATGAACTGTTGAATTTAGCAGGCCATGAGTTAACCAGACTCAGGGTAGAGTGAGAGAGGCCTTTATTGTGGCCACTGCTGGCTCAGGTCGATGCTGCTTGTGGTCAGGAAGTTGTGAGATGTTTTTGTAAGAGGCCCTTTGGTTTTGCTATTGTGTTATTTAGGGAGTCCTTTGTGTATTTTACCAGGTGAGTAGCACTATTGTTTGAACCCTCAATTACCATCAGCAGGGCTCACTCCACAATAAACACTTTGGATTCCATGGAGGAGTTACAGTGTGTGCCAAACTCTTTCTCTCTCACACACACACACACACACACACACACACACCCAAACACACATACACATGCATGTACTCATTGCAGACACCCTGTCTCTGTTTTACTCTCATTGTGAGAAACTCCATCCTCTACCCAGCCAATCCCATCTCCCTTGACATTTGTTTCCAATCAAAACTCCAATTCCTTTTTTTTTTCCAGTTCAGAACCTTGCAATAATAGAGTTAACCTTTTGATGCCCCACCACCACCCTCCCACCCTCAGAGGCTCCAATTTAATGCTGAACCTTACCTGCCGTCAGCTCCTGCTAACCAATTTACTCAGCTCTAAGCCTGGCTGGATTACCCCTGAAGGGCCCTAGTGCAGCTCTTTCCTGTTCTTTGTGCCTCTCTTCCGACCCGCCCTGCTTTGATAAGTGACGGTATTGTCCTCCAATTATGCCTTTCCAAACAGCCGACACAGTAGCCAGAGAGTCATTTTGAAAGGAGACGTTTGGTCAGATTTCAGACTCGAGGAGTAATTTCCGATTGGAGGGCTTTGTCCACATCCTGGCTGCTTCTCCTGGTGTAACCTGTGCTCTCGTCTTCTGCTTCTTTAGGACCCAGCAGCCTGGCACCAGTGTGACAGATTCACTTCTCCATATTTACAAAGTGGCTCCTGGAGAAGGATGGTTTTAATTACTCCAATAACCTCTATCAGCTATACTGTCAGCCATGCGCTCTGTGTGACTGGGTCATTTGTGGTCAGGTGTGTGCGTTCATATGACTATAAATTCAAACCGAGTGTAATCCAACCCCCTCAATTAATTTCCTCCTGGGGTATAACTGTCAGGGAGGATTAATCTGATGTGCCGCCGAGTCGCTGCGACTTTAAAATATGCTATTTTCATTTCGACTGACTGCAGATTTACAGGGGGCCGGGCTGGTGTGCTCTGCCCGAGACGCACTGTCTGCTGTGGGAACGGATGCCCTGGAGGCTGGTAATGAGCCTCCGGACACATCTATTTATTTTTTGTGTAGCCATCTTGCTATGGAGCAAAGGGAGCAGGGGAGACCTGGTGCACCCGTGATGGGTTAGGGGGGCGGAGCCTCAGGGGCTGAGCCTCTGGAGGCAGAGCCTCTGGAGGCGGAGCCTCTGGGGCGGAGCCTTGCACGAGCTATCTGCAAGTGGGTGTGCCACAGTGGCTGGCAGGTCAGCTACTGCATTGCGGAAGCCAGTGGCTTCAGAAAGAGACCTCTGTGGGAGGACCTTTGGAGGGCTTCCAATGTGCTTCCGGAGGACTTTTGGAGTGCTTCCGGAGAGCTTTGGGAGAGTTTCCGCAGAGTTTTTGGAGTTTCCAGTGAACAAGGCTATGTGTCTAGCCCCACCATCACACCAGCACTCGTGGCTTAGCTACGAGCATGTGTGTCTGATGTGTGTATATGCGTAAATATGTACAGAAAGATCATCCTGCTCAAGAAAAGAAGAGAGTGAACAGACATGCATGCATCAGTCTAGCATTACCACACTCACGTATTGAAAAAGTGTGTTTTGTGTGCACGTTTGTGTGCGTATGTGTGGGCATGTGTGCGTTTGTGTGTATGTCTGTGCGTGTTTGCGTGGGTGTGTTTTTGTGTATGTTGGCGGGCTGCTCTACCGGCCCATACTGGGAATGTTAGTTAGCTCAGCAGTTTGGCCTCTCCTTGCAGCCTCCAGACAGCACCCTCCTCCCCTCCCACTCTCTGCAGTAATCACAGCTCTGCACACAGCTAAATGGAAGGGTGGGGAGGAAGACGCAGGCCTGTGGTCCCATGCTGGGCTCCAGGGCCTGGGCCGTAATGCTCACTTAGTTCTGCAAGCCCCATGTTCTTCAGCACACAAACATGGACCCTGGCAGACAGACACACATACACATATGAGTACTGGCAGGAAATCACACATAGACACACATACTCACACAAACACACATATATAGATATATAAGTACTGGCAGGAAATAACAAACACCCATACATATATTCATATACACACACACACACACACACACACACACAGGCCTAAATACATACACATGGATTATAACAGATACCCTCCACATGACTCTAGAATATTAACAGACATACAATATTCTAGAATATTCTAGAGGGGAACTTCAGTGTATAAAACTCATACAGACACATGCAGGTCTGAAAGCCACAGCAAAAAGGACAGAAACGGCAAGGCACTCGTACATCTTAAATACACACGTGCTCGCCCACTGCTTCCTTTCCTGGCGACCGCATGCTGAGGGACCCTCTGATTGGACGGCCCCATCTCAGCTACCAATCAGACGCCAAGGACGGACACCGTGACTGGCGGCGGACTTCGGAATTTTGGGGAGAACATGAAAGCTCTGTTTTTACACTTACTAAATCAAAATTGCGGATAAACAGCTGTAGTGAGTCTGCAGCAGGAAAAGCAGAAATAGTTGGACCAGGATTAGCTGCAAGTCTGCTGGTGGTTTCGTGGGCACTACCTTGCAGAACTGGGATCGGAAGGAATCTGCCACAGACAGTTGTTCATGATTCGGACTGCAAGACACATTCCTTTAGAACCCTTTTGCAGATAAGGGAAGTCTGGCTTTTGCCAGGTTCCTACACTCTAACTTGATTTGAGTGAAAAGGCTTCTGAAGATCTTTGGGTTTCTAACCGACTGCAACACTTTGACGAGCAGTGTGTGGGAGATGAAGACAGAGGAGAAGCGCTGTGTTAGAAGGTAAGGCCCAGAGACCCGGGCCTGGGCTATAGGGACACCTCTCAGTAAATCTGCGCCTAGTTTTCTTTGAGCCTCTTCTACACTGGCTGCCATGGCAACGCAGGCAGGTCCACAAGCATCTGTGTCTGATTCACATGGGCCTGAACCTCCCCACCTGCTTCCAATCAGCTTGAGCCAATATGAAATGACCAATCAGGGTTCTTTTAATATCTGGCTGGAGCTTTATAATGACTGACAGGTTTTCTCCAGATGTCAGAAGGAAGTGAGTTTGAAGAATGTCAGTCACACATGTTCTACTCACGAATCTGAGTCATCTCCACCCTAGAAAAGTGAGATGATGGACCAAGAGATAATGTTGTCATCAGGAGATGAGAAGTGATGAAAAAGCTTATGAAAACCATGCAGGATTCTCATTTCCCCTGACCATGTTTTTTTTTTTTTTACCCTGCTTCCTGCTGATTGGTGTTTCTTAAATACCCTGGATGCAGCCAATACCAGTGTGCACAAGAAAGAGGCTTCCACGCTGTGAGGGAGTATTGGATCCCTACAAAGACGTTCGATTGACCTTTAGACTTCATGGCTTTGTTTTGTTTGAGGTGTTTCCATACGCGCTGCCCTGACAGCGGGGTGCTGGGTACACAGCCCGAGGACAAACCCGCCCATCAGCGGACAGGCTGCTCGGCCCCCGGCCCCAATCCTACAGCTGCGTTCGCGCTGGGACAGAAAAAGGGGGCCACACTGTGTGTACTGAAGAGGGGGAAGCACCACAGAGTGCTGAAAGGGGAGGCGGCTAAGTGGCTCCATTGGTGGGGTGTTTTTTTTTTTTCTTTTACTTCTTCTTCTCTTCCACTTGTTTGTTTTTGGGCTTTGGGGCTATAGAGGAGCTGGCAGGGCTGTTTGAGGTTTCTCAGCTCTAATGAGCAGGGAAAGGAGCCCGTCTCCGGGTGAGGGCCACAGACTTGCTCACCTTGCCACTCAACAGTGCATTGTTGCTCGGCCCCCAGAAGTGGCTGGGCTCTCAGTGGCTGGGCTTTTAATCTGCAAGCAAACATTCCGCTGCTAATAAATGTTTTCAGAAAGGAGGTGAGAGAAAAAGCCCAGGAAACCTGCAGAGAGAGAGAGAGAGAGAGAGAGCGAGAGAGAGAGAGGAGAGAGAGAAAGAGGGAGCAGAAGCACATGAGAGAGCAAGAAAGTGAGCTAGAGAGGGAGAGAAAGAAAGGTAGAGGAACAGAAGCAGAGAATGATCAGGAGACGTGGCCTTGTTTGCTGGTCCACTAGCCTTCCAGGCCTCCCTGATGTAGGCATGTCTCAACAGCGGCTGGCTGCGGCTCATAAATACTGATTGTGCTGAACCACTGTGGCCCAGGTGTGTTTATTGTGGCAGTAAGCCTCTGCAGCAACGTTGCGGTTTCACCTCAGTATCGATTTGCCTTACACAAAACACACAAAACATGCACTGTGGCTGGGTCACCAAGCGCTCAAGTCTGCTTCAGGCAGCAGGGCGCAATACGCTTGTTTGATGTATGATCTGTTTTCCTTTAATGTGCTAAACACACATATGCCTCTCTTTGTTTCTTTCCTTCTTTCTCTCTCTCTCTCTCTCTCTCTCTCTATCTCTCTCTCACACACACACACACACACACACACACACACTTACCTTTCATTTCATAACCTCTAGAGTGTGAGAGAAAATAAGGGCACCCTTTTTGTGCTTCATTACTCATCCACTGTAATACACTCAGTGACAAGAAGTCCTTGAAAAGGTATATACAATGAACTTCCATTATCTCTCATGATGTGTGTGTGTGTGTGTGTGTGTGGTGGATGGGCATGTGTATGCGAATGTGCAAACCACATGCATGTGGTTTCATGTTCAGTAGTGCCAGCTGAGTCAGTGGAAGTGCAGGGACAGGAGACATGGAGGGGCCTCCCTCGCCCTGCCCTGATGGACCTCAGCACCCCAGCCACCCTGCGCCTGCTGGAGGTCCACAGAGAGCCACTGTCTGGTTCACCTGTGACTGGTCTTCTGCTATGATTTAGTCCTTTGAAGACTTTTTTTTCTTGGCCTTGAGAAGCAAAGTGTCAGAGGCTAACTTGAACTTTTCTGGTATTTGTATGGCTCAGAGGGCTTCAGGGTGAAAAGGGTTATGGGATTTGGAGTCCTGTGGGGGACGGGGGTTGGGAGGCTCCTAGCGACTGTGCCCAGCGGTGCGCAGAGTCGGCAGCTGGCCCCAGGTGCCCTGCAGGTGTGCTGGGGACAGGCTGACTGGAATGTGGCCCCACACTGAGAGATTCCCATCAGCTCCGGCATTCCGTACCCAGCCAGGGGGGACAAAGGCCACTTCTGTGTGAAACAGAACGGTCCTTTCCGTGGTCCTTACTGAAGCCCCCTACCCACCGTGACTGACTGTAGATTATTGGTCTGCGTTGAGAAGGGGGGTGGGGGGCATTTCCTCTGAACCCTGTTTCCACAACAGTCAAAGTGGAAACAGGTGTCTTCTTTCGCAGAACGCTGTGTGGCATCTGAAAGGCATCGATGATCCGTGACCTTTTCGGTCGACTGTCGAAAGATATTTGTTAGCATTAACAATGCTAACAGTACAGCTGGGTTTAACAGAGCTCGAGCACAGAAACACAATGAAATAAGATGATATCTTGTTAGGCAGAGCAAACACCCCAGTACTTATAAATAACTGCATGCAACTCCAGGGAAACAGGACTCTGAGGGGAAGAGGTATGGGATTTATGTATTTGTGTGTGTCAGGGTTATTTATGTATTCTCTAATGAGATTATCATACGGGGTGTGTTGTGTTCCCCTGCCACCCAGAGCAGCAGCACAGTGTGAGGTGGAGGCACAGAGGACCCGGCCAAGAGGATGAGCCGCTGGACTTTTCAAACCCAAACTCAAGTGGCCCCTTGTCTCTTGTTAAAATTAGGGCCTGTCGTCCTCCTGCCAAGAGTGCTGTCACTCCAATAGCATTCACATATTCGTTCTGGAGCTCGTCTGTAAAACCATTCGAGGGGTGTTCTGTGCAAAAACAAAGGGAAGAATAAAAAGAACAAAGTCCCACAGTGGCAAGCTGGTCTTAATTACGGGCAAGTGATCTTGGAAACCGTGTTTCAACTACTTTTTTCGCAAGTCATCGGTATTCTCTCAAAGCTACATGCAGTGCGCAATTTCATTGTTCCGCGTGCGCAGCGGGAATTCAACCGTCTAAGTAGCGTTTGATTTGGTCAGGAAGGGCCGGAAGCGGAGGGTTAACAGCCGAAGTGGCGGGGTATAGCGGATCCCGCTGGCGAAACTGACTGGAACCCTTCGCTCTGCCATTTCTTTGATTGCTCTTATTTGAAGCTGAACCTGCCGTTGTTTCCTTAATCAGAAGTTCTTATTTGAGCGCAAGGCCTGTTTGGCCCCAAGCAGCATCAGTACCCGTTCGCAACCCAAGCAAGCGCCTCTCTTCAAACAACAAGAGTTCAAAGGAATGTCAGCGATGTGGGTCACGCATTAGTTTACAGCCGCCTGCAAATGCGTTCCCACTGTTGACAAAAAGCTGAACGTAGAAGCACATCAACAAAAAGCAGCCAGAACACTCATTAAGTTAATGAATGAACCGTAATGTATTTGTGAAGCACGCGTGATCTTGCAGTATAAATAATAAATAGGCTTCTGTCAAGCCGTCATAACGAACGCAGCACGTCGCTTGAAAACACGGCGCTTAATGCTTGATTTGTCTTGTAAAGCGAAAAACACATATCGGCAAGTCAGAAAGACTGATGACTTAGTCCTGAGTAATCGCCACATCAAGCTGCCAGATCGCCTAATTTTATGACGAAATCTAAAACATTTGTTTTCAGAAAGGATTTATTTGCAATACGCAGAAGAAGATACCCACACCTGATCTCTTATTTCTCCAAGGACTCAGTTTAAATATTAGTTTTGTGCAAAAACAAACGCGGTGTCGGAGAAACAGGCCCCCTGTTGACTGCCGAGACGGTCGGCGTTGTGAAGACGCAAATATTTTGGCGGACGGTTTATTTTCCTGTGAGAAAATAAACACGGCGCAGTGTTGCTACGGTGAGCGGCCGTGAGCGAAGCGCGCTGGCAGCAGACCCAGCGGCTGGAGCGACAGCGCGAGTTTTTCATTATTGGGAAGGAGAGAGCGAGTGTGGCGCGACTGGTGCGCAACACTGAGTCACACCGCCGGAGCGCTTGTACTGAATGATAATAGGCTAATTTGCGGGAGAACGAACCGATAAAGGTGTTAAGCTCAAGAGCATAATGGTTTCACGTTTAGAGGTGTGATAAAGCGTTAATTTATAGTCTGTATATGTATATGTATCGCCCTCCGAGTCCGGTGCTGTTGTCACCTTTGTCTCACCCTGCCATATGTGTTTCCAACGTTTGGTTAACATTGTTTTTTTTAGCAGAATACGCTGATATTATATGTGGGTATCCTGCAGACATTTCTGTTCTCTGTATTTCTCATCCTGACCCGGTAGCCACACAGCACAGACAGAGCATTAGAAGCAGTTCTCAACTGTCATTATTACTCAGCTGTTATTATGATTTTATTGTGGCAGGGTATCAGTGCTCTTTGCCTGTGGTGAGCTGAGTGGGTCTGCGCTGTGGAAGAGAAGCTGGACCCTGTGCTGGATTTCCGAGAATAATCTTTGAGTGCAGGAGTACTGGGAGGTCATGAGAGCTTGAGAGGAACAGGGTTTTGCTCCGGTTGTTTAAATTTACTCTCACCCACTCTGGAGCGAACCATTGTTAAGCCTGCATGAGTCATATCAAAATACCAGCATGAACATCTCCCATAAGGCTGTTATCTATCCAAAAACATTAAGGGTTTTTTCACAACATCAACTGTCTCTATCTCAAAGTTTTTTTTTTCTTTTCACTGCTTTCACATACAAGCAAGTCTTGTCTCTTGAGAATGCTTTGTGATTCACTTTTCCTGGCTTGGCCTGTTTCCATGGCACCTGGTGCTAGAATGGAACCCTACATATAGGTAGTTAATCACAACTAGGATCTCTCGTAGAGAGATGTGATTTAACAGAAATTCTAGCCAGTGTAAACTTTCAAATCAATACAATTAAAGCTTAATTTGCCCTGGATTAACTTTAAAGTCAGTCAGCTGGCCACCACAGTATTTTCCACTTTGAGGGAGTTCGAAGCCTGAGGTGATTGCGCTAAACCATGATCCAGCAAGAGGTGGTGCCTTAAGCTCAAGGGAGAGACATTACATTTCAGTTGGTAACCAATGTTAGCAGTTAATCATTAGCTCACTGCATTAGCTTTGGACTTTATTAGGGTATAAAGAATGGAAGGGAGTTTCTTTGCTGAGTTATATCAGCCTTTTGAACTTCAAGATAGAGTGCAGATGTTACTCACAAAACATAAATACAGCATTTTGAGTTTAGCAGAGTCTACACAGATGAGATATATAATCCGCAAAGGACTATGGTGAGAGCTCAGGGTGAAAAAGTTGGCCAAAGATCTTGTTCTCAGCCCAGAAAGCTTTGTTCCCCACAGAACTTTATTGATTTATTCAAACACAGGATAGGAGTTGAAGAGGTTGCGCGGTTCGATAACAGATTTCCTAGACAATAAATGCCTTTAAATGTTCAGTAAATCTGTTCATTTGAGTTATGCCTAGCAGAATTGCCTTGTGCAGTGCTGCTCTCTCTCTCTCCGCTGTGCTCTTGGGCCCCTTTGTGTGCATGAATACATCCTGTGGGTGGGAGGTTGTGTGTGTGAATCCTTATGGACCAATGTGCTTAGGTACCCGCATGCAAACGCTAGATCCCCTTCCATCAACACCTCTCTGTGTGCTCTTTTGGAACCTTGATTACATTTGCAGATTGAACAGCTTGGCTTTGTCTCATGGTCTAAGCAGGGATGACCACTCAAAGACAGGCCACTTCCAAAAAATTCCACAAGCAAAGAAAACCATATGAATCTATATCTGTAGATCTAATCTACTTTCATTTAATTAAATGTCAACAGTTAGATTAAGACTGAGGGCGTTCTGATGGAATGCATTTTCATGGAATTTGAGCCCAAAATGAATTTGGAAAGAAAGAAACTAATGTAATTTCACAAGGATTATACAGCACAGAGAGTATTTAATTTAGTTTTGTGGGTGCATCAATGGACACAGCCCAAATCTGATCTCCAAGATGAAGACTGAGGAGGCAATTGAGGGGTCTCTATCATCTCCAGCAGTGTAAATGACTCCTGACTGATGGGCGGTGCTAACAGAGGAGGAGAAGCTTTGTAGCTGCAGTGACGGCTGGCTGACGAGCGCCATCGCTCTGTGCCTGTGCCCTTTGACCCCCCAGGCTCAGCTCAGGCATAGCTGAGCCTCACCAGTTGCCAGAGACACCCTCTGGCATCCATGAGAACAAACAGGTTTGACCCTGAGCCAATGGAATACACTTGGTATCACAACTAATGTTGGATTAGTTTTTTGTGTCTTAATAGGTGGTTGAGTGTTTCAGGGGCTGAGCTACACTTTTACCATGGTTTGTTTATCTAATCCAAAGTGATATTTCCTCGACAGGCATGGGCTTAATTAATCTTCAGTTCAGCCAACAGTAAGGAAAATCAGCCTTGTTCGGATGTTCTGCAGTTAGGAAGCTGACTATGAAGCTCAAGTCAGCTTTGTTTTCTTTACCTGCTGGGATTTGTTTAGACATTCAAGAACAACCAGCAAGTGAGCACGTCCTGGAACATCCGAAGCTGTGTGGTAACTTGGGTAGAAATTGAAACAGTCTGGTCTCCTGTGGTTTTTTCTGTGTTTGGACTTCAGGGTATCAGATAAGTCTTGCAGATGTGTGTATATGTGTGTGTTTGGGTGTGTGTGTGGGGGGGCGGCGGCAGGGGGTCTTATCTGACTGTCTATCAGCCTCAGTTCAACTTTACATAGGCCTAGCACTGACAGTGATTACCATTCCCAGTTCATTTCATTGAAGGAAGCCCCCTCCCCCCCGAAACACACACATTCTGTCAATCTCACATTGTGACATTTCTTTCCCCTTTGCTCAGTTTCTCTCTAATCTGATATGGTTTGCCTTGGCTGGGGTCCTGCAGCAGGCGGTCACTGCCGTGGGGTGGGCAGTAGCTGTGACACATCTTCCTCAGCCGGATGGGGCTTACCACTGCTGATGTAGATGTCGGACGCCATGGTGACGCCATGGTGATGCCTTTGGGGTTGGGAGGGAGGGCCTCCGTGGCATGCTGCTGTACTGACTGGGTGAGGGACTGATAGGTAACACTCTATCAGCCAATTGCTATAAGTGTAAATGTAAACGTATCAGTCCATCAGAGGCTGTCTGACTGTCTCAGTTATTTCCTCCATCCCCCCCCGGAGAAGCTGCATGCTTTTCCTTTTTCCTCTTCCTTCACCCTTGCGCATTTTTCCAGGTGACCACCTCAGGGAGACGCCTCGAAGCCTCTCTGGTCGCAGGGACAGTCAGTGGCTCGTAGTATGCTGGGCCTGGAAACAGCAACCCTGGGGTGTGGGAGGAAGAGGGGCGGGGGCAGCCAAAAGTGCCCATCTCAGAGAAGCACACATGCTCATAATGATGAGTAGATCTGCGTAATTGCCTTTCCAGATCCGGGGAAGGGGAGCTGCAGGCTAAGTCTCGGTGGCCAGGCTTAGAGTGCTAAGCTCTACAGAGAGGCCGGCAGCACCTGGCCGGCTGGCCGTCGGCGCAACCCCACCTACGGCCTGCCGGCATCCTTCAAAGCAGTGAGATGGGAGAATGCGGCCACTTAATTAAGATTTTTAATGAGCTTAATCGGTTGTTCTTGGAAGCAGGCAGTTCTCTCCCTTCGCCCAGCTCTCATTAAATCCACCATTAGCACAAAGGACTGGTCTGTGCAGCTATGCCTTCCTGCATCTTTCATCTCTTAATAAAAGGATAATGCATGGAAATTGATTAATCTCCTTTTATGGTGTGAAGTATTAAGCAAATTATTACTGTCGTGATAATTACTTTACTGTTACTCTTTTAAATTGGTATGAACCTGCTTCTGAGCCTCACATCTACTGAGTGATAATGAGATCCATCCCAAGTGTAATTTAATATAAAAAATAATCATTTACACCACCACATTGTCACAAAAAATATATAGTCATATAGTCTTTTTACCTATTTTAAATGTAACAATGTTGTATTCCGTTGAAAAACAAAAGAATTCCTTAATGAAATTCATTAATGAAATTCCTTATCTTCATTCCATATTGCTGTACATGCCACAGAAATGTGGCAGTGGAAATGAACAAACACTGGTGCCTGTTTGGATGTGTAAACCATGGTCGCTCAATTACTTGGTGTTTATTTCCCTTCTTGTAAACACATCAACTTTTTTTAGGCTTTTGAGGATGAGTGTCTGTATTTTCCCACAGAAAAGAGAACATGTTTTTTCTCTGAAGTTCTCTGCTCTTCATTTGGGTTTAACATGTGCTTCACGTGTGTCAAATGGAGACAGACAATATAAGAATGTCTGTCTTAGAGTCCCAAAAACAAATCCCCTCTTTGAATAAGCGAGGTGGTCTGCTGCAGCTCTCACGTCTCTCTGGAAGTTGTTGTGCTGGTGGTAAGCGAGGAGGTTCAGGGTGGGAGCAGGCCACTTTAATCCCTGAACACCCTGTGTGGGGGCACGCTATTCCTCACAGACTGCTCCTCACATACTGCCCCCCTCACCCCCAACACACACATCTTAGCAGCTGCCGCTTGTTCACACCACTCTGCGGCTCGGGGGCACGACCCAGCCCTGGATCCGGTCGTCAGGCCACCACCTGAACGCCTGCTCCGGATTCAGCGAGGGAGGGGCGGCTGATTTGTTACGTGCGAGAACGGAGTCAGAGACGACTTGTTTCCGTAGCGTCGCTGTGAGAACAGCTCCTCGTGTCGCTCCCCAAACGGCCCTCTTCTGAGTCTTGGGGGAGCACTCGTGCTAAAATGGATATGTAGCTGAACATATCGATGTATGGTTCCATTTCTCTTTTGTCACTCCTCCGGGCTGCTTGAGATTTGTTTCCTCTGGTATGTCGACATTAGTCACTGTTTCAGGTCTGCTGCAAAACATGCCAAAACCATGATGAAATATTTGTGTTGATTTTTTTTCTTTTACATTGAAATGCTCACGAGTGCATATCAAGGAATGAGAAACATATGGGCTCTAAAACGCACTCGAAAACAAATGTTCGCTTGAAGCTGTCGCTGGGTACCTACTTTTATGGGGTAATAATTTACAAAATAATGGGAGCTGGGTGCTAATATCTGACATTTCTTACTAAAATAACTCACCATAACACCTGAGGCAACACCAGTGGAATTTAAAAAGGTGAACCAGTGGACCACCCAAGGCTGGAGTCCCACCTGTGTGAAGGTGTTTGTGCTGGCCTGACGGACAACGGCTACCTGGAGCAGTCTCCCGTAAGGTCTCAAACACCTCTGCGGTCAGACTTGTCCTTTGACCCTGCTGTGTTGATCCAGACACATCCCCAACCCCCCCTCACTCCCATCCTGCCTTTGAAAGTGAATTCCGACGTGCTTCCTGGAGTCCAGTGCCACCTAATTCTGTACAGAAGTCCAGACATACTGGGAAGTTGGTCGGACGTGCCCGAGCGGGGCGCCTGCAGATGGGAGCTGCTTTTGATTGCTACCAATTCCAAGTGCCGTTGACCCCTGACCTGGAGGGGAGGGGAGGTCTTTGGTGTCCTCCCAGGCACCATCCCATCCCCAGAGGCAGGGCCACTTTTCGACACGGACAGGTCAGGCCTGAGCGCGTGGGGTTAGAGTAGCTCACAGCTGCTCGCCTTTGGTGTTGAAACTTCGTCAGCGGTGACAGAGACGAGACGCCAGTCAAGCTCTGTTTGCTTTTGAAGCACCAGACCGGTGGCAGCAGAAGGACCTTCGTGGGTTTTCTGGAAACCAGAAGGGCTTCTTTTATGAGTTTCTATCGTTGCCACTGAGTAGGGATTTACTGCAACATCTTATCAAAGCAAGCTCCAAAATATGAAAAATGTGAGTCATGTTTGCAATATTTGCAGCATGATGCACATGGTGAGTTTATATGCTGTATCTGGGAGACAGACATCAACAGAAAGAGTATTGTTTAACTTTACAACTTTAGAGTCCTAAGAGCTGCTTTTCCCAGCAAATAAAGCACTGTGATTAGCCATCCTTGGGTGGCATGCCTTATCACTACATCAAAAAGGTTCTGGAGACATGACTTCTAAGTGCATATTAAAGAGGTGCTGATTTCTCAAGAATAGCTACGTCATAGATCATGAAACCAAATCTATTGCCATTGTAGTTGTAAACCTTTGTACAATTTATTAGAAAGTATATGTGAAAAGAATTACTGCTGAAATCGTTTTCCTGGTCCATGAATACCTCACTGTAGAGCACTGTAATTGGACATTTATCAGCCACTAATGTGTCAATTACCTGCCTCCATCTCACTCCCAGCTTTCAACGCATGAATCCAGAGATTAACATTTTGAGTGGAGATAACCTGAAAGATTTGAGTACAGAAGGGAACACTGTTGCCCCCTGAATGAAAACCTTGAGACACATCACACACATAGTGAGTAACATGTGTTTGGGACCAGTGCCAAAAACAACACGTCTCTAAACTATGTAGTGCCCCAGAGAGTGTGTTAGAGGAACAGAGGTGAAAGAGGGAAACTGAGCCCTCTGTATACTTCATAATTACTACAGAACTCAACTGTTTTCCTCTGCTGCATTACTTTCAGTGCCAGTGGATGATCCAATGTCTTACCCTGTGCTGCCCTTAGTCATGTCAGCCTAAAACTACAGGAACCTCTGGATTTCACTTGGGCTTTTTTGTTTTTGGTTTCCATCAAACCCCTTCAGCTCCTTTTGGTTGGTGTCCATTCTCATATGGTCTACTCCTCAAGATGCTTAACCAGCTACTGTGCAGTCTCCTCCTCCTGACGCCCATGTGAGGGGCTGGACAGCTCAAATCCCTGATTCGCATTTAATGGCGGGAGCTCTGAGGTTTACTGGTGCTGTCACTTCTGATAACTCAAGCAGAGCAATGGCTGGACCCACTCTCGTTGCTCTACCCATCTCTCCCCTCTCTCCCTCTCTACCCTAGGGGGGTATTCCTTGGTATAGGCACTTTGAATAGAGCCCATAAATGCTCTAACAGCAGCTGGCACCCAGATGTTATCCAGGCAAAGGCACTTGACAAGACCCATCAATCTGCCCTCCTTTTGATTGAGATTTGTTCTGCAGTCCAACAAAGAAATTGGCCCATCTCTCAAAGTACCCAGCCATCTTCAGCTTCACTATCCATACCCTACTGAAGACTAATGTAAGCCCAGTCCTATCTCCTTTGTCATTATTTAAAAAGCAATCAATGTTCAATTAGTCCATCTTCATGCTGAATTAAGGAAAATGAGATAGCAAGTAAACAGGCTGTGTTCGTCTGGGCTAGCTGGATAGGGCAACTCTCTGGCCCTGTTGCAATCCTCATTTCCTGATCCTGTAAGACTAATCAGACCTAGGCTGGTCTTGATAATGCACGCCGATCATTTCAAAACGGCTGGAACTAATGTGGACCAGGTTGATCAGTAAGGCACTGCTCGAGAAAAATGTACAACATTCAGCGCAGTGATGTATTTTTCTCTGTTGCTTTATATTGGATAAAGAAGTCAGAATGCAAATATTTCAAAGGTTTAAAGGTATTGAGAAAGCAAACCATTTGTGCATTTTGATTGAGTAGAACAGACCGTTTCATGTACAACAGAGAACATCTGTGGCTAGGATATAGCACATATACTACTCCACCTAACTCTGAGCTCCCCTTCCAGCCAGCCAACCACCACCACCATCTCTTTTCAAATTCTAATCTTTTGATGAGCACAATTAGAATTAAATGATAGAAGTGATGCAGGAAATGAACACAGATTTTTGAAACACATGTGAAAGCACTCTGAGAACGCTCCAGCTCATCATTAACGCTCCACGTAAAAGCCATTTTGCACAAAGAGCTAAGACTCTCTTCCAAGAGTTTGTTATTTTACCTTTCGGGATAGCTTCTTTGCTTTTATGTGTTCCTCTTTTAGTGTTCTGTGTTGCAAAGACATAAATCCTGCTCTGGCAACCTGTTTTTCTGTGTCCAATGGGGAGTACCCATGCGGTGTGCTGTAGCCTGAGTGGGTTTGAAGAGTGAAATTCTTCTGCTGCAGTTCTTCATGTCTTTGCCTGCTTTTCTGAACACCCATAGAGAATTGGAGTAGCAGTGTTTCAAAAGCACATAGCTAAGTCTTGGCTTATACATTTGCATTTTTTCCTCAAATGCTTTAATTTATCCCCCCTTGAAATTCTTTTGATGGTTTCTCTGCGAACCTCGCCATTTACTCCATTTCAATTACCCCAGTGTTGTGGGTAGAATCAAACCATGCTGCTAGCCGCCTCATTCACCAACCACCAGAAAGGTTTCTGTTCTGTTGCACTGTTACACCGTAAGTAGGATCAAACAACAAAGGTTTAAAAGAGCTCTGCAATAATATTGGCTTTCTTTTTTTAATGGAGAACTAAGCAAATCTCCACTGATCCATCATTATATTACTCTCCACCCCCCCACAACC
>JAOXYF010000010.1:5511282-5530145 GCA_028565775.1 Sternarchorhynchus goeldii
GGGTGGTGGTGGTGGGGGGGGGGGACGCTGGAGCTCGGTCCCTTAATAATATTAACACGTCACCACTGCTACGTTTTTCTATTGATGGTGATTAGGAGCAGGTGTTGGTGTGCAATCTGAGAAAACCAAGCGCCTGCCATTACTTGGACCATAGTCCCCACCACGTGATGGAGGGCTTCTCGACAGATTTACGGCTCTGATACCCCTGTGTTTTCACAGCACACATTTCCAGATAAAATATATCAAAGGCAAAGCCGCGAAGTCCTGAAGATGACCAGACCTAGGTGCACTTGGGACTCCTCGAAAGAGCCTCAAAGGAAATGCCTAATAGGCACAATGTTGAAAGGAAACTGGTCCAAGTACACAGGTCTGTTTGGTGTTGCTGAAGTTTTGCTTTTTCACAAAGCTTATTAGTACTGTTTTTGATTAGGGACTTATTACTCCTGTTCTGTGTGTCTGTAAAGACTCAATTTCTTTCCTGCAGCTCAACTGCTTTGCTGAATATTTTTTGATTAATTACTGCACACCACTTATGCAGACAAAGAGCAGCCCTGTATAAACGTCTTTAAATCGGTAATGGACTGCATTCAATCAGACCCCACAATGAAAAGCCCTTCATCTTCAAGCATTTCTCCTTTCCCTAAACTGAAACACAAGGTGGCTGCTTAGAGAACTGAACAGAATGATTTAGTGTCTTAGTGCAATTTCCTGTGGCCCGTTGCATTTAAACCTATATGTGGGGAATTGGGATTGCAGAGGAACCTTCGACTCACCACCCTCCAGGGTGCAGTCATTTGCTTCCTAAAGCAGACACACTTTTCATGGATAGAACTTCAAGCTCCCTCCCCCTTTCCAAGCTGTTTCAGTATCTCCCTCCAGTTACTGTGTATTGAGAAGGCAGACCAGAAAGCTGGTTCAGGCTGGCTGGTAATTAAAACACTTGATCATGCCACTTATTTGTCAGACTCTGGGGGAACTATCAGCACACTTTTGCCTGTCACTTCCGCTTGTGCCTGTGCCCAGGCCTGAGGCTCCAGACCCTGGGGACCATGCAGCAGAATCAGCCTCCAGGGGCACCTTGAGCCAGCGGAAGCATTCCGTACATACCCTCCACCGTCCAAGGAGTGTTTTCCAGTTGCTCCTCTGCCACTGCCAGCCTCCTGAAGGAGGGCCAAGGGAGGAAACCACTAGTTCCGCTTTGCAAGATAATTGGACAAGCAACAATCAAGGATCTGTTCGTATTCTTGGTTCCCTAGGTTGCTTCCTTGCTAGTAAAATCTTACTCAGTTTTTCCAGCATACGTACTGCAGGCGGTGCATCTGTGTAATCGACAGCATGATTGCATTAGTATTAGTTCTCCGAATTTGACTTTTCCAGTTGCCATAATCTAAAAGTAAAAGACTAGTGGTTTTGTGCTACTGAGCCAAGAATTGGGACTTTGTACATCAGATTAAAAAGGAAAGTATGATGGTCTTAGATAATGTGATTTTCAGGGCATATTACCGGTAGGTTTGTTATCTTGAGAGGGCCTGAGGAATCCCTGACTGCCTTTTGTTTGATTGGATAGCCAGGCTGTGGTGGGTGGTGTGATGTGTTTAGATTTGAGCTGATGAATCGGAGCCCCCTTCGCCTGTAAACGGATGCGTTTACCTTCAGAACCGATGAGCAGTCGGAGGGCCCGGAGACATGCTGACGTCAGCACTAATTCAAACAGCATGGTGACTGGGGAGGGCAGACGCAGGCTCTCGGTGAGAACCTCCACTGCAGCAATGCCACACCAGTGCCAGGAGTGGGCAACATCCAGAAGGAATAAACATCCGCTTGGATTCTTTTGCTTGTACACCAACATCGACCCGTGCATCTACATGAAAACATGCTTGCTCCGTCAAAGGAATGCTTTTGATGGAAATGAAGCATTTCTTCCACATTTTTTGAACCCTGGTGCAATGACAAATGAGGCTTCTTGAGAATAAAGCACGGAAATTTCAATTTGGAACAGTTATCTGTGTTAATGAGGCCCTTCATTTGTTTGCTACTATGTTTGCATAATTTACAGGTCATTTAGCCTTGACTATGGGGATCAGATTGCAGAATGCAAGCCCTTTGATATCAGCATCATGATAAAACCTTACCACTTGGCTTGTTTGGAATGGAAATTACAAATTATTTCTCAACATACATTATGCACTGTTTCCCGTCAGGGCCCCAAAGTCACTGCCAGATTGATTATTTTAGCATTGCACTTTTTTTTCAGACTACATCAACCAGTCTGTATACAAGTGTAATGAAGGCAGTGTATCTAAAAACATGGAAGCCCAGAAGTTGTAATGATGGGCCAATGCCCCAGCGAATCCTCTTGTGTTCAGTATAGTTAATGGCCATTAAACTCTTTGAGCAGTTGTCTCTCTGCTGAAGCGCTCACAGCACCGGGTGCTAGCGGGGAGCAGGCGGGTCGCCAGCTCATCACGACCTCCCTGCTGTAAAAATCGCAGCATCAGAGGTTGCACAGAAGTTAAGTACATAAAGTGTCGAAGAGGGACAGAGCAGGCCCGCTGTCGTAACTCAGGAACTGTTCTCCTTGCCTGCCTGCCTGCCACATCAGGCTTCCGGGGAGGGACTGAAACGAGGAAGCCGGTGGCTCTGGGTCTTGCCCAGCCGAGGCCTGTTTTATCAGCCGCCTACAGGTAGACTAACGGCTTCAGCCACGCCACTTTTAGAGCCCTGGCTCTAAAAGAAGAAATGTATTCCTTTAATGATCCTTGACTCCCAGTTGTTTACGGAGCACTTCCTTTGGATTGGACAGCTTGTTTTGGTTCCCCACGCGCGCACCCCCCCCCCCCGGGTTCGAGTGGAGGAGTGGTGCCAGACCCCAGCCAGGTACTCCTCTGGGAGAGGAGAGGAAGGTCTGGTGTCTCCAGCCTCCATGATAAATGAGGGGCGTGGGGGCTAGTGTAATCTCCCTACTACTGTCAAATTTATGAAGATCACTCGAGGAAAGCCAATCTAGGCATATGCTGCACGCCTTGTGGAGACCAGGGCACAGAGCCAAGGTACATATTTTAGCATGGGCTGTTGTGCTGTGAGTTGGCCCATCCAGGCTTGCAGTCACGCTAGCTTCCTGATCAGTTTCCACCTCCTTGATATAGCTCAGTGCCTCTGTGATAGCTTCATTCAGGTAGTACAGTGTGGCCCAGTCACCAAAATACACAGATCCCACTAACTCAGATGAATACATAAAGTATCAAAATGCGGATTTGGGCTATTTGCTTCTTATTGGCCCATTCACACTTGGAGTTATAAAAATATATGATTGGATCCATTCTTTATTGACATTTGAAATCTTAATAAATCTAAGAAATCTGTTTTCCCTTGTTTTACAGCATTATGTATGTTCTGAGAGTTAGTCATCCTCCGACCTCTGTCACTGGGTGCTATTGCCTTGTATTGATCACTGATTCAAACCCTGCAGGTGTGGCTGTGATTAGCCTCAGTCCATTTCCCTTCCTCTCCATATGAGATGGATGACCCCAAGAATACCACACACATACCCATTGACTCCACCATATTCAAATCAGCTATCTAGATCAATCAAACCAGCTATCTAAATCAATCAGATCAATCATTTTAGAGCAAAAGCAAATATCCCATGAATGGTTTTCTAGATCCACAGGAGAATGTCTCTCAGATGCAGGGCATTTTCAGACCCATCACTGCCCTTCCTTTCTCTATACCAGCTTTATCCCACAGTAGCTCTGTATTCAATGTAGGGTTTGAAGAGGATGATTAATTCTGTGTACCAGGTGGTCCAGCGATGTTTAAAGATGGGGATATTTACCGTAGCAGCTCCACAGTGTCTCTTTGAGGTGTTCTGCAGTCAATAGTGAGAGTTCATAGGTTGAGTAAAGACAGCACCCCGGCTCAAGTCACCTTAATTGGCTTCCGGCAACTTGATTACCTGTCGCATCTTAATTAACCTGCCTGCTCGATTGAACAGATGTAATGGTTCACAGATGTTATGACAAGAACTCTGACACCAAAGACTGTCCTTTCTTTGAGAAGAGAGCAAACATATGGAAGGAGCATTAATTATGCTAAGATATACGTTGTCACCATGAGACCTCTACTGACGATCTGCAGAACTCCCCAGACTCGACGTGAGACGTTACTCATTTCGATGCTATAAAAAGACGTAATCATTCAGGCATGATCCCACCCCGCAACTCTTGATGTGCTGGCAAGAGAAAAGGCTCTCTGTGCCACTGACACGTCAGAAGTTGTTACAGGAGGTGTTAGTCGAGCTCATGTTGACCATGTTGATAATGTCACTAAAAACATGCTTGACTAAAGTGTAGCCTCTTGTGTGAGGCTGAGTAAAAGCAGAGCTTCTCTTGCATTTCTCCAAGTTTGAGGACTTTAGCTGAAAGGGGACAGTTTGATGAGATGGGTTTGAAGTGGTCTTCAGCTGCACCTAAGATCAGCCTTTGTAATTTACCACATTGCAAAGGACGATGTAACGTCCAATCAGTTATTTGGCTTTATTCCGTGCACAATTCAAAGTTACTGCATGCAGAAAAGGAGAAAGTTCTAAAACATCTGCTGCTATTGCACATGGGCTTCCCATCATGCTAAGGCTTCCAGTGATTTTACTGTCAGGTACTCCATTTTAGTGTACTGGAGCCCAAGTCCCACTTGACTGGAGCAGTTTCTAAAGATCCTGGAGGTGCAGAGTGGAGCAGGAGTTCCTCAGTGGTCCTGTTAGCAAGGGCGACTCTCTCATGCCAGTAAACGTGTATAGTCTAAACTCTGACCCAGCAGTTCTCAAGAGCCTGGACAATTACAGTGCTCCCATCTAAACATCAGAGAATCATTGCTCATAGGATGTCAAAGTGTATCAGCAGGGATATTTGGCTGAATGTCTTTATCCATTTGAAGGTCCATCTGTTTCTTGAGCTGAAGGTGCAAGTCCAGGCTATTATTGCAAAGATTTTCTCATATCAGGTTTGCAGATTTTCCGCTCATTCAGTTTGTTCTTCGGTTTGGATTTTGCCCAGAAGACTATCATGAAAGTTCCTCTGGCCGTGTCTGCCAGACTGCGCTGACCGAAGACTGATGGCCACAGCTTCCCAAACTAAAGCACCACAGTTTGATTTGGAAAAAGGTTTGAAAACACTAGTATTTGTACTTTTGAGGATGATACACTAGATAAAGACTCCCCAGCTTATTTGTGTGATATCGCCGAGCCCTTTTGTAGCCCGCTGTGGGTAGATGGTGCCAACGCATGTAGCAGGGTTGGACTGTCAAAGAGCTGCCCTTGTCTGCCTGGATTTGTTTCTTTCATAAACAGTTATAATGGAAGCCATGGCTACCATCAGTATGTTCTTGGAAGCTCATGCCATTTGCTATTGCATACACATTGTGTGCACAATTAGAAACCTTCTCCATCTTATTGTTATCACTTATCTTTGGCTCCGGTTTAACAGCAGCCACCTTGGAGAAGAATCAAAGAACCTTATCGGAGAATGAAAGCCAGTGTGTAAATCTCAGTTGCGTCGTTTAGTTAGAGGTTTAGGAAGCGTTAGTAAAAACAAACAAAAGCCAGACAGGCTTCGGCTGAGAGCAAGAGGAGCACAGGTCCTCCGTCTCAACACCCCCGGCATAATGGCAATGTCCCCGCACTCTTGGGGGTGAGCTTTCACTGGGCACTGCAGCACAGCTCTCGGGGATCTGCCCCCGTGTATCACATGACCGTAAATACACACCAGCGATGTTCCTGTGAAACAGACAAAGATGAAGAGGCGTGACGAGGTGCGCCCCGTGCTGCTTCAAGAAAGAGGTTCCTCTGTCTGATGATGACATTACCCTCCCACCCCCATCTCTCTCGCGTGGGTCGGGATCTCGGGGAGAGGTGTCGGACAGGTCGAGATGAGAGGCTCCAGCAGGACAGGCGCGCTGATGGGAAACAGGCGGTTTCGAGCAAACATTCCCATCCTGCCTGTCAAGGCCACCAGAGCACCGGGACACGGGGCACACGGAGCACATCTGGTAAAGAGTGCAGGGGCGGCCCCGTTTGAAGCGCACCTCCATTCCACTGCAACAACTGGGCCTGAACCGAGAGAAACGCACATTTATTCAGCATTCGTGTATTTGGAATCGGTACAAAACGGAATAGGTGCTGTTTGTTTCCTTCAGAGCAGTCACCTTTCTCTGGTTAGCTTGTTTCCATGACCACATTCACAACGTAATGGACAGTTCTGAAGCTAAGGCTCATGCCAGTTCTAACGAGATTCCACAGAGCTGAATTTTCAGTACGGCAACCTGCATTGTTTATGTTTTGTTGCTTTGTTGCCAGAGAATAAGTGGGCCCCCTAAGCCTGTTTAAAGTGCAGAGCTAAGAGCAGCTTTAAAGATACAAAATTGTGCTGAAATCTAATAGCACGGTGCTTAATTAAACAAATGTGCTTTTTCCATGCAGCCAAGGGCCTGTTGAATCTACACAGCTAATGTCACGCATACCCGTGCTCTGAAACCCACGGCCTCGTAAAAACACATGCAAGGAGAAAAGGGGCTTATTTGGTTTGATAATTATTGAATACATCTTTGCGACATGTTTGTGGTTCTTTCCTCTTCTCGTTTTCTGGGTTTTTTTCCCACTTCTTCTGTGGCTTTTAGGAATTCACTGACTTTTGTTTTTAAACATGTGCTAGATTTGCGATTCTGCTTGACTTTGAGTACTGTTTTAAATGAGTCTGATATTTTCAGAATTCTTGGACAATACCTTCTACCTTTTCCCTTTTTGTTATAAGATTTCCACTCTCTAAAGCTTCCTTGGCCTCTTTAGAGGTCAGGAAGTGCGAATATTGCAGCTGTCCAATGTCCAGTCAAAGAATATTATTGGTCCCTTTGTTGCAGTGAAGATTTGAAACAAAGCATACTGATTGAATCAGTAAGAAATTGACCAGTGACAGATGGAGGGCTGATATTAAACCAGGCAGAACCTCCCTAATCCTGGATGTCTGTCGCTCTCTGGTCCCCTCAGAGATCATAAAAGCTTGTCAGCAGCAGATAACTCAGTCAGCCCAGCAGGCCGGCCAACAGATTTCCAGCTCCTCCACACCCAAATGTTGTTTGGCATGAGAGAGCTGTTCGGACAAGTAGTCTGAACCAAAGCTGAAAGAGCGCTTTGGATCTTAATTGCTGCAGGTGTATGTCAACCCAAGTTAGCAAGCCAGCCTCAATGGGGGCTTGGGGCTTCAATAAAGATTTCCCGTGGCAAGCTGTCAAAGTCTTTATAGAATTCACAGAACGAAGCTAGTGCGTCAGTCCGTGAGGTGACATGGCCCTGCTAGGAAGAATCATGTGATTTTCATTTTTTTATGTAGTGTTTGAGTGCAGCCCATGTGTAAGATTTCAACTGTCTGAAACAACCACTGCAAGCCCAGTAAAGAAAGGCCAGAAATGACCCTGTTCTGCACAGGTGTTAATTGTCTTTAATTAAAACTGTTTTTTTGTTTGTTTGGTTTTTTTTTTTGACTAGTAAAAAGCCCCCTTAAATGCTCCCTTTCTTTAGCTCCTAGTTGAAGGAAAAAGCCCAGGATTCTCCAAATCACATCAGAGAGCTTTGAAAAATCACACATAACAAAGCTGAGACGACCTGGTTCCAGCAGGTCCAGATGAGCTCCATGAGAGCTTGGCTCTGCCAGGTTCAGAACCCTGGAGCTGGGTGCTAGCATCTCCTCCATTAGCATACACCCAGAGCTTGGGCCCAGCGCAGTACCGGAGCAAGTCTGAAGTGGACCTTCTGGCTGATTCTTATCAGGTATTGGGTTGCAATGTGAAGGAAAACTAGGAGCACAAGTTAATTTGCAGAAATTAGATTTAATAGCGCTGAACACCAGAGTTTACTGACAGACACATGATAGTGTGTAATTAGACGAAGTGCAGCTAGAGGGACATGTTGCTACTATTCTGTACCTTTGTCATGAAGCTGTTGAAGCGAATTTCCTGCATGTGCAAAAAACCTACAGCTGCGTGAGAGAGAGCAGGTGTATACTGAGTTGTTTGTGTGTTAATAAAGTGGCCTTTCCCCATTTGCCACTGCCATAGCTTGGCTCCTGGTTTCTGCCGCTCTGGGTTCGATTAAGCTGAACAGCGAGCAGAGGCTGCGGTGTGCAGCCCAGCCCTTACCTTCTACACAGTAGCTGGGCATTATCCTGTATACATCAAACAGCAAGTTACTCTAGCCACAGGAGGCGTGTCTGGGGGAGTGGCGTCGAGCGGCTACACCGCGGCACTGCTGTTGCCGTGGCTACCGTCGCAGACGGTAGGATGGGGTAGCAGGAAGGCAGGTTTGTGAGTGCAGTACACTGGTTCAGAGGATCAGCCAATCGATGGTTGGATTTAATTCTGTTTAGTTCTAGACAGAGGTTCTGTGTCTCTGTGCGTGTGTCCGGACCCTCTCATACTGCTGATAAACCCTCAGCTCTGTTTTTCATTAGAGCATCTAGCTAACATCTCCACCTAGAGGACCTGCGGTGCCTAAGAGATTCCAGCTTCTCCTGCTCAGATCTCTCTCTCTGTGGAAACGTGGGGTCCAGCCTGGTGAGCTGCAAGAAATTTTTGAGGATTGGCCAGAGAGTTCCTGGTGAGGTACTGAGAGCTGGTGAAGCCCAGGTCGTTCCTGCTGGCTCCGAGACATTCCTCAGTAGCAGTAGCGGGACCGTTGCTCAGCTGTGTTCTGACCCGCTGAGCCCAGCAGCTGCAGGTCTGTCTGGCCATGTGCCAGCATGGTTCCCATTCACCCTCATGCTGAGCTCTTATCTCTGCTGCCCAGGTGCCTGCAGGCCCGCATGTCAGGAAGGCGGATCGCTAACCTTCCCGTCCCTGCTACCATCCCCACTTAGTTGAACCAACCTTCACCTCGTGCCGGTTAAGACCATGGAGGAGCGGAGTAGGGAGCCGGGCCTCGGCCCAAGCAACGGGGCTGCAGGCAGACCAGCACCATCCCCACCAGACACAACCACGCCACG
This sequence comes from Sternarchorhynchus goeldii, assembly GCA_028565775.1. NCBI lineage: Eukaryota > Metazoa > Chordata > Actinopteri > Gymnotiformes > Apteronotidae > Sternarchorhynchus > Sternarchorhynchus goeldii. Next base: position 5,520,309 of record JAOXYF010000010.1, read on the forward strand.
GGCCTCCCAGCCAACTGAAATGTAAACACCTTGATGCGTTTGCGCCAGAGGAAGCAGGGAAAAAAAACAAGGCTGGTGGTGAAAGTGCCTCTTTGTGTTCCCAGCACCCACTATGATTTTGTTGCACTGATTCTGGTGTTTGGTTTCAATCACAGGCACTGATATCATCTTTGGAGTGTCTCCAGCTCGACTTAATTCTCCCTCACTGCTCTCTCTCCACCCTACCTCTCCCGCACACCCTTTTAGGAAAATGGTTGTGGCTACGCCCTCTCTTTCTCCTCCTTTGAGCCTGTCTTAGTCTTTTTAATGCGTCAGGAAGGAAACTAATGGCTAGGGCTTTATGTACAATCACCACCATTTACCAAAGTCACATCCAGCAGGGACGGCGCTCTGCAGAAATCTGCACTATTCTTACCAGTGCCATCCATCAACTGGCATGGAGGCTTCCGGATCGCTGCCCTTCGAGCTGCTTCGGGAGAAAGCAGAGGCAGGAGTGGTTTCAGAGGCAGGAATGGTCCCAGAGGCAGGAGTGGAGGCAGGTGCCTTGTGCATTCATCACATAATCAGGGGATTTAAGCAGATGGAGCCAGGTTTTAGTGGGGTCGAGTGGCTTTGCTGTGGACCATGTTAAGTGACGGTGTCTCGAGACAAGTGGAAAAATTGTAGGTCTCTTTCACCCCCTGTCTCTCTCTCTATCCCTCTCTCTCTCTCTCTCAGCCTTCAAATATCTCTTTCTCTCTGTTACTTCTTCTCTCTCTCAGGTGTATATGTCTCACAACTATGTGCACAGCCCTGAGCTCGTTAAATGGTTTGTCTCCAGCACCTGGCACTGGACCCGCAGGTGCCTGCTTCTTTTTTAACGGCCCTACATGGCCAGCGGCGTTGCCCTCTGACCTCACGCTGGGGTCACCAGGAGAAGGTTCCTCCACTGCCTTGCAGCTGCGTACCACAGTGTCGTCAGAGAGGCTGAACCATAAATCCTTCACACCATCCAGTGGAAGATGGGAATCCCCATCCACCCACCCACACACCCACACACACGCAGGCCCAGCACCAGGGTGCCCGCGCCAGGCGGTGCCACCCGCCTGCTGGAAAGAACCACAGTCCCACGCCACGTGGCGCCCCGAAGCCGGCCAGAATGAGCGAGACATTAACACCCCGCCGCCAGGCCTCATGGAGGTCAAGTCGCGGGGTGCTGATTTATTTATTTCAATTTTTCCAGTAAAGAACCTCCTGGTGCTGTTTGGACTGGCGCGGCCAGCTCCTGTGTCTCAAGTCCAGGATGGATGACTCATCACTTGGCAAGAGAGAGAAGGACCTGTGGCTGTTCATGGGGACCCGGACAGAGGCTGACTGATGGATCAGTGAGCCCAGACAATGGGGTGGTGGTGGAGAGAAGCATTTGGACTGAGTCATGGAGATGTTGAGAAGCTCCATGGGCAGTACCACCAGTTACATACAACCCCCCCCCCCCCGCTCTTTCCTCATGGGTTGTCCTTTGCTCGTTCTGCTTCATAGAATAATCAGCCCACTGTCACAGCCTGTCATTTGGCTAATGTGTAGCTGAAGGTCAAAGGTGACCTTCCAGCCAATCAAAGAGGTGAGCTTGGGTACTGGGTTAAATCAGTTAAGAGGCTCTGGTTCGTTTGTGGTCTCCAGAGGAACGCGACGGGCTGTAAACATAGCAGGCATTGTGGTGTGTGCTCCAATGTTTACACACGCTCAAACACACGTTACAGGCCATATGTGCCAGATGCTTTCACACACACACACACACACACACTCACACACTCGTGCAAGAGTCAGACAGAAGGCACCTCACAGCACAAATCATCTCAATCACCGGAGACCCACCCACTCTGATCGTGCTTCTAATGACACACAGCCAAACGGCTCGATTTTCCAATGACCTGGAAAGCCTATGAAAATGAGCCGAGTGTTTGTCTGGCACAGTCTCTCATTATATATGATGGGGAGGGGTGAAAAATTGAGGGGGAGAGAGAGAGAGAGAGAGAGAGAGAGAGAGAGAGAGAGAGAGAGAGAAAGATGAAAGAGCCACACAGCCTTGCAGGCAGAGTATGACAGCATGCCTGTTACCATGCACCCATTTTAATCACATCTTGTCATGTTTCATTTTCCCATTAAAGCCCCCTACCCCCACCACATACAAAATATATAAAAGCAGGTTGATAATTGACAGGATGGTGAACACCAGCCAGCTATAATCTGGGCACTGGTTTTGGTCCCCCATAGTCTTTTTCATACATTGCCTCGTTAGTTCACTGTCTCTATAGTCCAGCACTTTGCCAAAACAATTCAACATGTCATCACAACCAGTAAAAGAACTGACGAGTTTTAAAGGAAAGGTGAAAGTTGTAACGCAGCTTCATTTACAGTCAGAATACGCCTGATGCACAAAGAATCGTTGCGCTATGACAACACATCCCAGAATAAGCCAAGCAATCTGGTGCCTTTGAAATGTGAGAGCACATGATTACATGTTTGGCAGCTTGGTTGCCTAGATCACAAAGAAACAAATTAGTTTAATGGTTTTGAGGTCGAAGTTTACAGTGTTGTATAATAAAACAAGAGTCACACTGCAAGACATACTCATGTTTTAAAGGCTTATCCAACTGAATGGACAATGAAGCAAGATAGTGTGCTTGAAACGATTCATTCCCCAGTGAACAGGAAAACATAGGGAATAAGGTATATAGAAATCAGTCATTTAAAATGGCTGTTCTGTGACATCGTGTTTTATTGAGCTAGTTTCAAAATGGAAACCAGTTTTATCTTTGCCCATCTATATAAACACACCCAAGAATAACAAGCAGTACATTATGTAGTTATTGAATAGACATAAGAAGGACTGAGCTCCAGTCCCACTGTATTGACCTGCTTCCAAGCCAGTTCCCAATTGGCAGCTGAGGTGGTGCATTAGTGAAAATGACCAAAATTGGCTGACTGGCGCTCTCCTGCCAAGACAGAAGGTCTTTTGGAGGAGATAGACTCTTTTGCGAGGAATTAGAAGAGCTAATCCTCAGGTTTGGCTTAATCAGCAGTCTCTGTGGCACCGCTGGGACACCAGCCAAGTCATGACTCTCATTGCAGTCTGTGCTACACAGACCTGCGCATGGGACACCTGGAAATGTGCCTCTGTCAGTCTGCCCTTATTAACCCACTTTACTGCTCTTCCAGGATGGCAATGTAGGCAAACACTGTGGAACTACAGAGTTGTAATGAGGGAGGAGGAAGAACGTTGTACTTGTATAGTCCTGATGTCCCACGAAACATTAGAAAAGATCACTATTTACCGTGTGCCTTTAATGATCCAGGCTTCCTCTAACTCTTATCCTGCAGAAGAGATTCTCACACACATGTGCCTTCCAGACTATCCACACAGCAATTTCAGGGAAGATAATGTTTACTGTTCAGACATCTTTACTCAGCCAGTTCCCTACCCTTCACACACACACACACACACACACACACACACACACACAAAGGGCCACGCATGTTCTAATTGAAATCAATTAAATAATCATAATACCACAGGCAGATTGAGGGATAAAGGTTTAATGAAGCTGATCGTTCTTTGCACCTATACCAACTGTCAAAATGGTTGTCTTTTCCTGTTGGGTATTCAGTGCAGAAATTAATGCATACCTTAACAATGGCTTTATCGTACCAATTGTGTCAAACATGATTTACTCTAACAAGGACGGGTGGGAATTATTTTGCACTAAAGACAGTCCTTAGTTTCTCCCTGTGGCCCTGCTTCAATATCCTGGCATATCGTTCAAAATTAGCTACAGAAAATTGAGAAAGAAATGTAGGATTTCTAGTGTTTTTTTGGGTCTATGGAACTCATCGGTGAAGCTGCACCCTGCTGGCTCTGTAAACGGACGAGCATTCCTGAGCACTGAGCAGGTGCCAGAACTTCTGCCTCTCTCTAAACCCTAACCATGTGATGAGGGCGAGGGAGGAGAAGGGAGGCGGAGGGCAGGCCGTCCAGATGAGGCGGTGGTTGTGATTCACGGCTCTCCATAGAGCTGTCCGTCTTGCGGCTCCAGATTGGGATAATGGGTGCCTCGTGAGGGGATCTGAAATAGTAAGTAACGGGCCGATTGGCTCTACGGCTTCGGGTCGGGTACGTTTGGGAAAGGCGCTGGTGGAAACTATTACAACACCGCTTGGTGCAAACCCAGCAGAAGATTAAGAGGAGCTTCTACTGATTCAATGATGGAGCCAGATGCAGAGGGCACAGAGCAGGTCGTCGGTCCTGGGGCCACTGGTAGTGCCGATCCCCTGGCAGAGTCCAGAGCTGTCAGGAGCTCCTGCTGCAGGAAGGCCTAACCTCTCCAGAGGGCTCTGAGAGCAGCAGCATGCAAACATCTTGTAGTCATCTGCTGGCTCGCCAAACCACAGCGAGGTGGCCCCTCACCACCAGTTATTGTGTGTACCCTTGTACATCACTCTGAGATGAAAGCTTTGGTGAGGGTCGTAGGTTCCTAACCCCAAAGTGTTACCACTTGAACGCCACCACCCGTTGTTCCTGTAAGAACTTTTATTCTGAAGCGATTAGCTGCACATGGACGAGTGACTGCGTTAACCAAGTACCACGCACGGGCTCCCCTGCACCAGCCACGGCCGGCCCAACGAACGTGCAGTTCCTTGTGCTTATTTCATAGATTTACTAGACAGCTTGTCTGTAATTACCTATAAATATGCCCAGTTGAGCAAGAGAAAACAGGAGCCGTTTGGGTATTACAGCTCTTTGAAATGCTGATTCATGTAGGTCTCAATACTAACCATCTCAGTTTGTGCAGTATGGCTTATTACTGTCACCTCCCACAGAATGATAGTGATCTCCTCTGCTATATCTATGGACCTGTGCAGTGCGTGACCTGTCTGTCTGCTCCTGTGTGTTTTGTTATCATTTCACAGTGGATTGGAAAACAATGCACCACATCCAAATGGGGCCGGTGTTAAATGTAATGGGAAGATCTTACTTACATCTGGTCTAAACTGCCACCTTTGTTTTAATTACTGCCTGCCAACCTCACTTTTGTGTCCATAAACTTACACGCAGGTCGGCTCTGCAGAGACCAGGCAGCCAGACCACTCATCTGTATCAGCCTTCCAATTATGACTTCTATATCAGAGCCTTAGGCTCGACAGCTACATAAAAAATAAACTTATTTATTCTCATGCATTAAATATGAATCTAAAAAGAGAGGCTCTGGGTAAAAACAAGGGCCTCTATAACAATGACCCAAAAACTCAGCAAAGGTTTGTTCTTTTATTTATATGCATCAGCTGCTTCGTGTTCATGAGGGTCTGAAACTCAAACCAGATTGGCTGGACGGGGTGGAGTTTTAGCGGAAGAGCACAAAGAGAAGGATCTTGAAGCTGCAGTGTCTGTTTCAGATCTGCCACACTTAACTTGCTGGAAAGTGTTGTTAACGAATTCTGTGGTGTGAAAGGACTACAAAGGAAAAGACCAACCAGGCAGTTAATGTCTGACTAATCCAAACTTCCTGATCCGATCTCTGATTGCTGAAACCCGAAATTCCTACGCTGGAATCGGAACCCTGGCGTGCCAGTAATTGACTGTTCTTCAGACCCTGTGAGGCCTGTGTGCTCGACTGTCTGAGGTTCGCACAGTTCCAGGATGTTAATGGAAGTCAGAAGTGCTTGATTTACATCAGTGCTAAATAATTGCAATCCAGACATCAAGGCATAATTTCCTTATATGCAATAGCTTGGTTTTAGTTTTGATTTGCCAGTGTTGTGGCTGTATGATTAAAAAGTTCAGCTGGCACTGCCACATGGGTCGACATTTTCTCAGATCTCATGCAGACAGATTATAAGTACGGCATTGCTCACATGCACTCGGTGATGCAGTGAGGCACTGATGCAGTGATGGAGTGATGCAGTCAAGGAGTGATGCAGTGATGGCGTGCAGAAGTGATGCAGTGATGGCGTGCAGGAGTGATGCAGTGATGGCGTGCAGGAGTGATGCAGTGATTGACTGGTGCAATGATGCAGAGAGAGTTCTGGGAGATTTTGTGTAGTGGACTAAGATCCAAACTTGTAAGCTTTTCCCCCACTCGGCAGTCTGTGCTGTCACATCAGGTACTTCTTCTCCCAGTTGGGGAACAGTAGCTCTGTGGAGGAACTGATCTGCCCTTGTAAACACTGTGGTGAGCTTCTCTTGGCTGAAGCCAGCAAGAACTACTAGAGCTGCGGTCGGCAAGGCAGGAGGAATGGAAGAGAGAAGCCTCCCATCTTTTTTTTCACAGCATCTCTGGTTCTTACTCCACTGTCGGCTCTCTCAACATAAACACATCCCCATTTTGATTTAGAGAGGTACATGGTAGCCATGTTGTTTGGGGGATATTACAGAAAGGCTTCTCTTAGTTGTAATCTCCTCTTAGGTCGGTCTCTGTCCGCACACTTACTGAGGTAAGATCTTCGGCTTATGAGTGTGTGCGTCTGCGAGTGTAGCTTGTTTAAAGGATTGGAACGAGACCTGTCTTAGCCGAAATCAAAATTAAACGAGGCAGTTTAATGACGTTGTTAGTAAAAGTCTCTATGGCCATCTGGCAAAGGCTGGAGAGAGCTGGAGGCTTTTCAGAGGAGGCCAGTGAGAGTGCCCTGAGGAAAGATACACAACCAAGATACAGGAAAACCTTTGCAAAGCTGAATTGAAATTTATGAGCACTCTTTGAGAGATTTTGGTCTTGAATTTAGTGAGTGGAGACTAATATTTGAATAAAGAAATTACATAAAACTAAATATGAGGAATTAGCTCAAAGGGGATGAAATTTATATTTGGACAATTAACGATTTCATTTACATATACTGGGAACACAGTAATTAGATAGAATTACATAATGATGTATAGTGTCAGTCTTAAAAACAGAATTTTATCTCCTGATATAATAGCATTAAATCTTTTAATAAGGCCATCGGCAACAAAATATACTTTCCATAGATGGTAGTAATATAATTATATACTGCTGTATACCTTTAAATAATTGCTAGAAATATGAACAGTGTTGCTTATTGAACCTTTACTGGTTTCATGGTTGCTCAGTTTGGTGCCATTGCATGAACCACTAATGATGACACTATTGTGAAGCATTTTTAGTAACATGCTTCAGGACCCTTTAGTAACATGCTTCAGGACCCTTTAGTAACATGCTTCAGGACCCTTTGTCCCCATATGTGAATGTGCACAGGCCAAGTGTTTCCTAGGCTTGCGTGGTCCTCCATACAGAGGGTTGTCCCCAAGCATGTGGTAGGGCTCCTTGCCGCGTGGGCTGCCAGCGTTCATGGGAGTCGGGAGGGTTGGGACAGATGGCAGTACTGGGGCCCGGCGGGCGGAGCCCGGGGCCCGGCGGGTGGAGCTGGCCATCAAACCCTTTGGCTGGTAGATGGGGCCTGACCTCTGTGGAGCAGCGGGTGGTTGCTGTGCCAATCACAGCTCACCTTGACTTTTGGCTTTAGCCTACGAGGGGTGCTGAGCCAGAGCGGAGGTGAGTTCCATCTGCCGCAGGGCCAGCATGCCTCTGAGGGCCAATCACGAGAAAGCTGCTCTCTGCGGGCGGCGACCCACCAGAACCGGTCGTGTTCTGTGCATCAACACACTGCGTTCCAGGGTGTGATCATACAATCATGCCACACACACACACACACACACACACACACACACCCACAGAGCAACACACATGTTCTCTGCGTGTTTTCATTGTTTACGTATTCATACAAACTGCCCTTCCAATTCTCTCATTATTTATACACACAAATGAGCCTGCTGGCCGGGGCTTGTTTTTCTAACGGCAGCTGCAGGTGAGAGCCAGCACCTTCAACAGGCGGAGTACAGGTCCCCGGGTGGTGCAATCACTTGCTCCCTCTTCTGGATCTCCCTTCCCCCCCGCCCCAAGGCTATGACTAACTTTGTTCCAATGTTTGTTGACCGTGAGAGAACACACATAACCCCCCACACTGTGGTCAGAGCTCGGCCCCCCACCAACAGGCTGGCTCTCGTCCCACGGTCCGTCCTGGTGTCCTGCAGGAACCTGGGGCCCGCAGTAAAACCAGGTCGCCCTTTTCAGAGCGGGGACACGGCACAGCTGCCGAACCCTTGGCCGTTTTTTTTTTAGCGTTCCTACCGTGGATCCCTGAGGCCCGGCCGCCTGCCCCCGGACGGGAGCCACGTGGAGGAGCTAATGGGCTCTCAGGAAGGTGGAAATCTGGCCCGGGGGGCCCACAGCCGGCGAGCAGGATGCTGATTTATGAGTACGTACGGAAAAGCGCTCAGCTTAGCCGTGCCGAAGCTGATCCCAATCCCAGCCCTCTGGCCGAGGTGTTAACTAGGGCGGACAAGTCGTCTAGCTACACTCCGACACGACCGCTGGCTTCCCCCCTGATCTGCATAGTCGATTCCAGATATTCCGAGCCCTGCAGACACGTCAGGGCAGGACACAGGCAATGTTTATTTATTTGTGTGTTTATTTATTTGGAAAACAGGGGCAAAGTGTTAAAATCACTGACTCGCTGGTTTGCTTTGCTAAAGCCCAGCCTCCCGCTGCAGGGTGTGTTTGCAAGCCCCTCTGGGGGCTCATTTTGTTCGCTCTGGAATAGATGCTGCTCTTTATTTAAATACGGCCTAATCAGTGGAGCCTAATAAATCAGACTGACCTTCTGATGCCATAATCAGTGAGATCACGTCCCCAGCACAAGCAAGCACCACACAGAGCTCTGTCCAAGCTGAACGCACGGCGCTCAGATACCCATAATGCTGCGCTGTCTACACACCGAGCCACACACACCGATCAAACCACAGGCCGTGAAATCATACCCCAGAACGCAGGCTTGGAGAGTAATAGAATACATGGAGGAAACTGGTTTTTTATCATTTTTTTATAATACAAAAACAATAATAAATTACAGTTATAAAAATAGACAGAAATCAGGATACAGATAGAGCATGTTTGAAAAATAAGGTGATTACGTCTAAGATTACACTGAGATGTTTGAAAGGGAAAATTACACAAGACTTTCAAGCAACACGATTCTCTTCAGCAGAAGAGAAAATGTAAACAAAAGAAAATTGAAAATAACAGTGCAGCGAGAGGCACAGATGCTGGCCCTGAACTCTGATGGAATGGCTTTCATCTGATGGAAATGCATCCAGTACTTCTTTTGCTTCTTAAAAACATGGACTTTTAAATGGGAGGTAATTCAAACTAATTGAATGGAATCAGGATACTTTACAGAGATTGGGCAGATTATGTTTCTGATTACGGTTTTAGGAGAGTAACCAACAGGCTGCCTCCCAGTGGGAGGGAGGAGCAGGCCGTCAACATCGGCTGGGAAAAAGTGCGCGATTCACCGCAGAGATCCAGACCCGGCCAGACCCTCATCCGAGCAGGGATATGGGCACTTTGACCCCGGTGGTGTGGGATTCCCCCAGGTTTGCGTGTTTGACAGCTGGAGGGTCTGGGTGGAGTGCCCCATGTCTTCTTTACTCTACACATTCTTCACTCCTATGGCAACGGAGGACCACAGTGGGAAGTTGTGGTTGGAATGCGATGAGTTGTAAAGAGATACTGCCGGCCTGCGATTAAAGACCAACAACGAGCCCAGCCAGGGCAGGAGGGAGGAGCAGTGGATGGAGCAGTCATGCAGCCGCTGAAAGAGCAAAACATGAGATGGTAGCGCTGTTTTAGTAGAAGGGGAAGGAACAGGCTGGCAGGCAGGTGGGCGGACGTCTGCATGGCAAGGGGCGGAGCCTAAAGGCCTGAGCGCTGCTGCAGCGTGCCCAGC
>JAOXYF010000010.1:5588063-5598185 GCA_028565775.1 Sternarchorhynchus goeldii
CACACACACACACACACACACACACACACACACACACACACACACACACACACACACACACACACACACTGCTCCTGAGCTCCAGATGGTGCTTTATTATATGGCGCTGTCTCATCTGAGGCAAATGGCAGATGAATCTCCATGTGGCTAATTATAGTGCTATAAGTACAGGACTGCCCTGTGCATCTGAGTGAGCGAATGTGCTTATGGGTATGAGTGTGTGTGTGTATGTATGAGTGTGTGTGCATAAACACACATGTATATGTGTGTCTGTTGCAATCAGTGCCAGCAAGCAACAGCATGGCACAACCCATCAGCTTCCTTGAGTCTTTACTCTCGTGGGCAGTTTCTGCAGCCACCAGGTGCACATTAGCTCTCTGCAGTGCTTAGCCCCTCCCCCTCCTCCATGGGCACATTAGCTCTTGCGGCAGTGCTTAGCCCCTCCCCTTCAACAGCTCCTCCCCCAGGCATGGCTGGTAATTAAGTGTTAGTGGCTTGAGCTGTGCATTAATTTGTCTTACCACCCACTGGGGCACTCCATCAATGGTGTAACATGATGCTCATCAGAGTAACACATAAGGAAAGAGGAAGAAGAGCAGCCGTTGGCTGGTAAAACTGCTCAGCTGAGGAAAAACAAAGCTCACTTAGCAAACTCATGAAGAACTTTTAGGGACGTTTAGGAATTGAATTGATCATGAGCCTCTCTCTCTTTTTCTGTCTCTCTTTCTCTCTGTCTCTCTCCCTCTACTTCTTCTCTGTCTCTCTCCCTCTCTCTGTCTTCCTGTCTTCAGTGGGCTGTTCTGCGAGAACCCTCCCCCCATGATCCTCCTCCAGAAGACGAGTCCGTGCGACCAGTCGGACTGCCAGAACGGTGCTCCGTGTGTGCTGGTGGAGGGGGAGCCCGTCTGCCGCTGCCTGACGGGCTTCTTCGGTGCCAAATGCCAGAAGACACTCACGGCCCACTTCCTGGGGAAGGACACGTTCCTAGAGCTACCGGGTGCCAGCATCCGCCCCTCTACGCATATATCCCTCCAGGTACGACTTACAGGCCACACGCCTCCATCCAAACACTTTTTTTTAATACTGTAGCTTTGTGAACCCTGTTCCTGTAGATCAGTTTATAAAGGAGCGCATTTGTCCAGTTCATCCAGGTCTTCGTGAGAAAGGGCTGTTCGAATTAAACTGTGAGGTCAATGTCAAGGAGCACAACTGAGCCGTGCTACTACAGACCACTGATTCTTCTCAATCACACTCCTTAAGTGTGCTTACGCCTGTGCTGCTCAGTTTAGGGTTTCTCTTCTCTTAACACCTCTCGTCGGACTCTTCTAAGGCTGAGTGGCTAAACGTTTCTGTGCTGGAGAGCTCTGCAGGACTGTGAACGACTTGGCCTGGCTGTAGACCTAATTCATCACCAGCTTCAGGTCAAGCACCAGTATCAGGCTCCAAACTGCCCACATGCTGCAGACAGACAACGTCAGATATCCCTCTCTGTAAAAGCTCGACTCTCCGTCCCCACCGATCGCTCCTGGCTTTTCTCCCCGCCGCAATTCCCGCTCCTGCCCTGATGGCATTATTAGAATGTCAACTTCTGTCCAGCAGCATGAATAATGTCGTCCCCCCCCTCTCCCCACCTCCCCACCCCCCCCCCCCGGAGGACACGTATTACTGTAATGGAAGATGAGCCAGGTGCGCTATCACTCGCGATCGGCAGCCCCTGCAGCGCCCACATCAGGGCTCCGCGAGCCGCCCGGTCTCTGCCAACAGGGCAGCCGGACGTTAATTAAAAAAGGAGAAACTAAAAATAACCCGCCTATTCTTCATCACATCGAGCTGCCGCCGTGGAGCTTCGGCGAAGAGACGTCCACTTTCAGACACCAAAGGGGGTCTGTGTGGAATCAGACACAGCCGGCCAGGTGCTCTCAAAAGAAGCCCTCGGCTGTTAGAAAAGCCAGCTTTTTATTCCATTTCTTAGTAGTATTATTAGTAGTATTATTAGTAGTATTATTAGTAGTTTCAGTAGTATATTTTAGAACGAGGCATAGGGAGTGTGTGGCTTCACCATTGCAGTTATGGTTTCTTGGGTTTCCACTCGTGTGGCAGGTCAGTGGTGCTTGACAGTCTTGTGAAATGTCCTTTAGTTGAGGTTTGGCCCTGGTGCTTGTGTAGCCTGCACTCACACTAGCTGCTCACCCGGGCTACAGGCTACTGGGCGAGAGGGTGATGGCTCCTCCGGGACTCATTTCATATGGGCTTGGACTTCCACACTTCATAAACCCCATTTTCTTCTCTCTCCCTCGTTCCCTCTCCGTTTCTCCCTCTCCCCCTGCTCATGTTTGTGATTAGAGCATGGCTGTTAGCCTCGAGTTGTTTGCAGGTGTCCTGTTTGATATGACTGCCTGCACTCAGAGTGTTGGGGTGTTAAGTGCTAAACCTCGACAGCCTCTCTCCCGTTCACCGCAGAAGCTTACCGCACCTCCCCCTCTCTGTGTAGGTAGCTACTGATAAGGACAACGGCGTGCTGCTCTATAAGGAGGATCATGACCCTCTGGCACTAGAACTGTATCAAGGCCACATCCGACTGATGTATGACATCACCAAGTACCCTCCAATCACGGTGTACAGGTAAGCATAGAGTAAAGACAGGATTTCCAGGGCCTGCTGCCTTTGCTAACTGTTAGGCAATTTTCTCTTAAACACACATACACACATCTCATCCTAACAAGGCCATTTCAGCTTTTGTGTCTCATCCACTCTAACTGCTTTACTCAATAAAACACTATAATGAGTTTTTCAGATCAGCTGTCTTTTTATGCTCACCTGTGGGGGCTCTTAAGCACACAGGGCTGTTGGCAGTGGTTTAGAAACCTCGTCAAACTCCTCCAAAATTCTATTGTTTATTAATCTGTACGCTCCGTGATCACTTTACTAGCAGTTACTCACTGTAGCACAGCTATTGATTTGCATTATTTGTTGCCTCATTCATCATTGGTCATTGTCTGATAACGGGTCCCTTGGAGACCGGATATTAGTCAGGTATCAGATGACAGTGCAGTAGAGCATTAGTGCTGGAAGGGGCGTGGCCGCGTACATCCAGCTGGGACACGCTGATCAGGCAGGGGTTTTTCCACGTCATGATCACTGCGGGGTCCTGAGTGCTTTCTATCCATGTATATCCAACGGTGATCCTGTAGTCAAGCATCAGGAAGCATCAGCAAAGGGCTACATGGTGGCTAGCGCAAACTGTGCTAACAGAAAGTCTCAAAGTACATCATAATGCCAAGCAGAAACTCTTTGCTTTTAATCTTGTAAGGGCCTCGATCTCAAACAGTTCGCCCTCCCTTTTAGCCATTCCTCTTCCTCAAGATCGAGCACGTCGCTTAACAGGTGCCAAAGGTAAATGCAAAAGACGATCAATCATGCCACACTTTCCCAGAATGCCCTGGCCTCCTCCGTCTTGGCGAGCGCATCAGTGGGCACCGAGAGGTGGCAGATGAGACGGCTTCCTATTTAATAGTCTGCGGAGGAGAGCTGGTCTGAGCCATGCTCGCAGGCTCCACCCACTGGATAGCTTCTTATTGATCCAGCCCGTCTCTCTCTCTCCGTCAGCTAAGGGCCGTTCTTAACTTCTGCCACCAGCTTGGGCCTCGATTGATCGCTCTGTCGGCGGTGTCACAGCATGTAAAAATTACACTTCATCCAGGAATCGTGCCTCTGTGCAATATAATAGTCTGATGCATTCTAGGAGTTGATCCTTCTAAGGTTACAACTACCACAAGGGTATGCCATTATATTACCATTGTGCACTTGTACACGGTGGATATCCAATATACCCACACAGTTTATCAATGTGCAGCACAATCTATATAAGGTGTTTATACAATCTGTGCACACTTAAAGAAAACACTCCTAAATCCAGGCCCAGTTCCAGCTCAGTAATCGGATGAGGTGAGCGCTACGTGCACTGCTTCAGATGGTGGTCGTGTTCTGGAAGGTGATTTCTGCAGCTTTTGTCAGGATGTGAATACTCAGTCTCTCTTTAGGTCCAGTCCGCACCAGTGACGTAGCACTTTGTGGCTTTGGCCTGCCTGAAGACCGTTGTCTCAGACTAGGCCAAGCGAGCGTGCTGGAGTCCTTAAGTGGGGACGTTGGGCGGGTAGGGTGGTCCTCTGTTGCCGTGAGGCAGAATTGCCCCTGTCCATCGTCTTCATTAGGCTGGAAGGAGCCACAGTGCGGTCCAGTACGGTCCGGCTCAACCCGCTGCGATCCGGGCTGTGCTCTTGTGTAACGGTTAGCATCAACCGCCCTCATCCAGAGGCATCAAGTCATGGCCAGAGCCTGCCACTCTGTCTGTAACCTCGGTCAGAGGAGCTGGGGCGCGTCCGACCACCGTGGGCTGCTCCCTGGATCCTGCGGCCACGCCATGCGGGCTGCCTCTCGGGGGGGGGGGAAGGCTGTGGCGCGAGCCTTCCAGATGTTCCACTTGGCCAGCTCTCGGCGGGCAATCGGCTTCAAACAACGTAGCGGCCCATAAAGTGCCTGCGGGGCGTGGATCAGAAGAGGCGGCTCGTCGGCTGTCTGCAGGGTTGCCTGCGCCAAATAGAAAGCTGAAAGAGAAAAATGGTGGATATTTTTCATGAGATCCAAGGACGAGGAGAAAAAAAGTCAGGGACAAAGGGGGAGAGAAGCATGGGAGGTGTGTGGAGAGAAGCAGACTGAGGAAAGACAGATCAGACCCCAGAGAGAATGACAGAGAGCTGGCAAAGGGTGAAGGACACTTCTCTCGGCAGAGTGATCTTGGCGGATGGGGGGGTGGAGAGAGTGTCTGCTGGGGAGTAGGGCAGACGATGGGCCTGGCCCTTAACCGGCAGTAAAGGATCATTAGCGTCAGATGAATGTGTGGGTCCGCATTGGCTGCTAATGCTCCGAACGCTCTGCCCTTTCCCAAATGCCACACTGATCTCGCTATTAGTTTAAGGGGCCATGTGGGCACTCCTTCAGCAGACAGCCTCGGTTCTGCTGCAGCCATCGAAGGGGAACGTTCAGAGTCACGGCTCTCTCCAGACCCCCAGCCCCTGCAGCACAGGTTCGGCTGGCCTGCACCACACCTAACCCCACTGTGCAGAAAGCAGCCAGGTCAACCATCTCTGAAGGCAAGTGTGGCCAGGGGTACGGGGGGGGGTGTGGGGGGGGGTTTATTGGCTGTTTTCTTTCCTCTTCACTTGGGATCAGTACTTACCAACTTGGGCCAGAGGAAGAACTGGAGCCCTTCAGAGGTACAGCCAATAGAAGCGGCCCGGTGGACACAGTGGAGGTGAAACAGCAGCCTTGGGCCGGGACTGAGCTTGGGCCCGTGGGCTGGCAGCTCGAACTGAGGTTCTGAGCTTGGAACATCGGGCCAGGTGCTGTAACTAGAGTACAACATTATTTTAGATCAAATCAGGTCCAGTCCCAGTACGTTTACCCACATAGACACTCACGCAGAGTTTCTCAGTGCCCTGATTCCTGTTCCTCTGGACTGCTCCTCTGTGGGAGTGTTTGTTGAGAGGTCAGTAGAAAAACAGTCATGGTGTCTGTGAAACCCAGCATTAGCATCTCCTTTTTATAGGAAACTCTCTTAATCCTCTTCCACTGAGGGTCACTCCCCCAATGGAGCAGCGATTAGAGAAACAGAGAATCAGTCCCAAACAGGAGATACCAAGGTTACGGCTGCAATCCGCTGGCTGTGTAACATCACCTTCAACCAGTGTAGTGAGGCTCTGCTGTTAGCAAATGATAGCGCTGGCTAATTGAATCTGGAACATGTAAATACGCCTGCAGGTTCGATATCTTTGAGATGAAGGCTATGGTAATTGTTCCTAACTTTGTATTTGTTATTTATAATGGGGATTTTCAGGAAGGAAAAGGAGTATTTTGTTTTCTTCTGACAGGAAACTTACACCCCCAACCCCCTACCCTACCCAACAGAAGGGCACAAGGCCACTTGAAATCTTCTATGGTTTGGTGTTTGTTTTTATTGAGCTCCATAATGGGGCATTTTAAGCTAATATGCGGGCTAGGAACACATCAAAGACAGGCCACCCTCTCCCTCCAAAAATATTATGACCTCTGGAAAATTTCTGCCTGTCAAAATGCAGAGTAAAGCCAAATATTGGCAAATGCTGCTACTCCTGAGATTGGATGAGTGGATGACAAGACTGGCTTGGTCTCTGCTGACCTCTAGTGGTACTGTCAAGCATCTGCCATTATATTCTCACTCACGTATTGAGAGTATTGGGTCCAGAACATTTTTTATTATTATTCTTTAAGATGTGGCAACAGGCCACTCTATTCCATAGTCATTCCATTACTCAGCTAGTACATAACCTCAGGCTGCATTTAATGAAAAGTGTCTGGAAAAGGGATAAGAAAAAAAATCATTAAACTGTAAAGAGAGAAAAAAAAGTGCTATTTATATGTCATAATGGTCAGGCAACAGACATTCTGCTCTGGAGGAAGATCATCATTTCAGTTGTGAAGAGCACATTGCAAAACCCAGAATCAAGTTATGAGGCAGTAATGTGAACCACACACACTGGGCCTGCGCCGAGCCAAGGACGGTGATCAGTGTCTGCACCTATAGCCTCTAGTACACTTCTGTAATGGAAAAGCAGCTCTCCAGCCAGTACAAACACGGGCGTCGGTGCCAAGGGCTCCGGGGTCGAGCTCTGCCAGGTTCGCTTGCTTCACACGTCTGATTGGTTTCACCATCTCCCTCTCCAATGGGTGATGGGTATGGCCAGCCAATGGGCACGGGGGATCCAGAGCAGCATTGGTTATGGTCAGCTTTAGCGGGTTTATGAGAAGTCTTTTCCCAGAATTCACACTCCATTAGTTTGAGCTATTAACTCAATGGTTGAGCAACCTGACCTGCCGTGTGCTTGGGGGGGGGGGGAGTGTCAGATTTTCACTGTGCAGAGACATGATTTTTCACACATTATGCTAGCTTAATGGTTTTGGACTTGTTCTCCTCTTTCTGTAGTGAATGAAGGCAGAACACAAAGCAAAGAGAGGAAGAGCTTATTTCTGGCTAGGAAGGACTAAGCCATACTCCACTACCCATAATGTCTCTCTCTCTCTCTCTCGCTCTCTCTGTCTCTCTCTTTCTGTCTCTCTCTCACACACACACTCCCCTTCTAAGTCTCTCTCTCTCTCTTTTTCTCTGCCAAACCACTGTCTCTAGCTGTCTGTGGCTGCCTGTGTCCCCTCCAGGAATAACTCCTCCAGCAGAGTCTTTGTATCCACACTCGACCCGTTTTCTCAGGCTCTGATGTCAGTTCGGCGGGGCTTAGCGGGGTCACGACCCCATACACTACAATACCCCCCCCACTCAGTCAGAACACAATTACCTGCGAGTCACTGGGGCCACAGCAGAGGTTTCTGGCACGGCTAGCGTGGGAAGCAGCATCTTGGATATCAGTCCGATCACGCTTGGGGTTGTGGGAGTGTCGTCCCGTGACGAGGTTCCCCCCCAGCGGTGTCAAACCACAGCTCCCAAAAAACACTACAGCCAGCGATCAGCTTAGCAAGCACATGCACTCATAGTCCAAACTGTACGTGTTTACGGATACTCTGAAGAGCTTTTTTCTGTACCAGTATGACATACCATAATGGATACCAAGGAGAATCTTTTAATATAGCCTCTCATCTCTGTGTCTGTGTCTGTATTTGTGTGTGTGTGTGTGTGTGTGTGTGTAAGTGTGGAGTCAGTGAATGATGGTGCCTTCCACACGGTGGAGCTATTGATCCTGAATCAGACTCTGAGTCTGGTGGTGGATAAGGGAGCCCCAAAAAGTCTGGGCAAACTGCCTCGCGCCCCTGTGGTGGAACCCCACACCCAGCTGTACATAGGAGGTCAGAACACACATCTACATAATGGCTAGTTAATATTAAAGACACAAAATGTCATGGCTGTGATGCTGTCTTTGGTCTAAAAATGTTGTGTTTTAGGTGTTTCCAAAATATACAAGCATTTAATATCAAAATACAATATTCAGCTTAAAAAACAACATTTAGTTAAGTTACGCAATATCAAGGAGCTGATTTGCAGGTGTTTGTGTGTGTGTGTGTGTGTGTGTGTGTGTGTGTGTGTGTGTGTGTGTGTGTGACCGGCTGCTTCCAGGTGCGCCCTCTCTCCTCGGCACGTCGGCCCTTCGTGCGGGGCCCGATCGCCCGTCGCAGTCCTTCAACGGCTGCATTCACAGCGTGCGCATCAACGGCGAGCTGCAGGAGCTGGGCGCAGGGCTGGTGGGCGTCGAGGGCGTGCTGCCCGGCTGCCACTCCTGCAGCGTGTGCACCCAGGGCCCGTGCAGGCAGAGGGGCGAGGCAGGGGTCACCTGCGAGTGTCCCACCAGCAGCAGCGGACCGTTGTGTGAGCAGCAGAACCCCCCCAACCCCTGCCAGAGCAACAGGTGAAGCACAGATACATGCAGAAGCACACACACACACACACACACACACACACACATACACACACTCTTTCTCACACAGTTGCGTTTTGTTGTTGGTGGTGGTGGTGTTCCTTTAAAAAGAGATTTGCATATGAAAACTGATCAGCAGATCTTGTTTCAATAACACGGCAGTACGCTGCAGCACAACTGTCGCTACGCTATTAGCTCAGAGTTTAAACCAATGAACAAAAACGTGCATCAGATCATATTCCCCACTTGCCAGGCATATTCACACTTGCCCCTGTCTCTGGCATCTCTGCCCCGTGAATGCAGGTGCGTACAAGGCCTGTGTGTGCCCAAGGGCTCGTCCTACAGCTGCAAGTGTGCACAGGGCTACTCGGGCCAGTACTGCGAGTGGAAGGAGGAGCCTGCGGCCTGCAGGGGGCAGCACTGTGTTCATGGTGAATGCAAGGTGGATGAGAGCGGAGAGCCCACGTGCTACTGCCAGCCTGGCTACACAGGCACTGGTTGTGACAGAGGTAGGAGACTCTCCAGACCAGACACATTCAGTCACACACAGAGCTTCACTCTACTGCAGATTATGACTAGAAATAATTAGACATAAAAAAAATCGGAATTCCAACCATGCCACTCGCATTAGCTGTTTGTCTAGCAACAGCAAGAATAGCAAGTGTGTCATAGCAGGTTAGATGTTTCATAGCAGGTTAGATGTTTTGTAACAGGTTAGATGATTCATAGTTGGTTAGATGTTTCATAGCTGTTTAGGAGATTTGAGCAATTCTGAAAATGAAGCACATTTAATACACTTAAGTGACACTCACAGTTCAGTCCTTTATGGTCAGGGATTCCAGATCCAGCTCACCTCTCTTCAACTGGTAGTGAAGAATTTTCAGTTGCACAAATTATCATCTTATTAATGTTATTATTAATCTGATAGTAATTCAAATAAAACAAGGACCAGATTTAGAGTTAAGAGGCATGTCTAGTTGTTTTGGCTCTACTTAAAGAGAAAAGCATTTGGGTTATAGAGAAAAACGTTTGAGTTATAAGGTTGTGTGAGTTGTATGGTTCCATGTTTGAGTTATAAGGTTATTTGAGTTGTATGGTTCCACGTTTAAGTTATAAGGTGCGAGTTTTATGGTTCCACGTTCAAAGTCAGCTGGTCCACCATGCCTCCTGTCCTCTCCTCAGAGGTGACATGCCAGGAGGAGATGGTCCGCGAGCCTCTCAAGCGTCACATGGGCCACAGGACATGCACATCCACGACCCGTGTGCCCCGCAAGGAATGCCCACGCGTGTGCCACCCGGGCATCTGCTGCACCCCCTCCAAAAGCCGCAGGCGGAAAGTCAGCTTCAAGTGCTCCGACGGCTCATCCTTCACAGAGGAGACGGAGACGGCCTTGGAGTGCAGCTGTTCCAAATGCCCCTTGTAACAGCCGCTGTCACCGAGCCTCTGAGTGATGTTTCACACGGAGCCAGATGGAAAGACGAAGATATATTGTAAAATAAAATACAAATAGAACTTATTTTTATTAAGGGAGTTTTTTTCTAAAGAAGAGACTGTTTTTATGATGTTGCTTCTACGTGTGAATAGTTATTTTGTATTAATGAAAAACACAAAAATCACACACAACAGATTAACATTCCTGAAAATATATGAATTTTAATTTTATAT
>JAOXYF010000010.1:5604974-5703857 GCA_028565775.1 Sternarchorhynchus goeldii
ACTCACCACAGAATACACTAACTCTTCCATACTCACCACAGAATACACTAACTCTTCCATACTCACCACAGAATACAGTGACTGTTCCTCACTCACCACAGAATACACTAACTCTTCTACATTTTGCTTTCCACCATTCATCTCCAGTGCCACACCCTTTCAACGACAGACTGCAACTACTACCATCAGTCACAAGTGAGCGCTGGGCTCTCGCAGATAAATGCCATGCAACAGAACTGAATAAACCCAGACTGTTTAAAACACATGTTGTACCCCACAGCTATTGACATAAACATTAATGAAGGGTTAATGCATGTGTCATGAAAGCATTATAAATTTCACATGAAAGCATTATACATTTCCTAAGTAGGGAGCTTAAACCAAAGTGCTATTGATACTCCCTATTGGGTGCCTTGGGATGGTTTATGTAGATGAGTCTTCACTCCTATCATAGGGGCCATCAGAAAATGAAAATGAAACATGATCAAAGTCATTGTCCCCACACACAATGTGCTCCATGCTACTGAAAACCAAGAGCAATGGCTATGTAATCAGCAGAGGCAATGTGTAGCAAATCGCTTTCAGCAGAGTTGGAAATGCACAGCTTTTGTTTACTTTTAATACAATTTGAAAACCAAAAATGCTTCCTGTTTATCTTCTGCAAAAAAAAACAATAAAAAAGAAATAAATGAGTGAATAAAAAAATGCTAGAATCAAAGTCTTCAGAGTTTTCACAGCCTTTTCCTGTGAAAGCAACCACGTGTTTGATTGTGATCAGTGTGCCCTGGTGATCCCTGACAGTTTACCCAGAGAGCAGCTCCTCTTGTTGTGTGACAGGAGAATCATGATGGGAGTCAGATTTCTCATCATCCTATGTAGGAGGTGAATGACAGACTCTAACTGACACCATGTCCATCATGAGGAGGGTGAGAAGACTTCAAACAAATCACCTTTCCCCACAGCAAAACCTTTCCACACCGATACATCTGCTACTTCTGGGTCAGGTTTGCTTTAAGATTAGGTTTAAATATAAATTCTGATATTTTTTTTTGCTGTTACACTTACACCATGTAAATGTTAGTTAAGAAGACTGGGGATACAGATTATAGTTAAATCATATGAATTAAAAGCAATCCATTATCAACACCTTTCATAACATTTTAGATAGGATGGCATATTATTTGAAAACTACATAGGAAACATAGAAAATGTCATGAAATGCTTAGAGATACATGTATATATATGCTCTTATTTCTCAATATTCATAAAAATATTCCAAGCTTGTTATCATGAACTCACACCCTTTCCCGGGACAATACGTGACTTCTTGAGAAGGGAGTGGCCATCCCCATGACAACGTGTGACTTCTCGGTGAGAAGGGAGGGGCTATCGCAGTGACAACTTATAACTTTGTAGAGGGAAGGAGTGCAGCTTAGCTGGAGTCTTTTCACACAACTCTGTTCACACAGGGTATTTAGTGCCTTAACTCACAACATAACAGCTGTGAACTGAAAGCAAGAACCTGAGATTTGAAACCTTCTGCCAGGCTGCCATGGTGAGAGCCATTTTACCACAAATAACTTTACCATCCTTTCTCCTGCATGTACACATTTACACAACTTTATACTCATGTATTTCTTAGAAGAGAGATTTTGGCTGTGAAGAGGTTATTTTTATACACCCTAGAGAGCCCTAAACGACCGGCCTCTCCCTGCTCGCTGTCTGATTTGGGAAAGTCCACCATCATCAAAGGCTTAGAGCAGATGCAGAGCCAGAGATGCTGCTGTACTGTGGACAGGAGCAAAACCACTGATGCAGGATCTCTGTATCTGCTGAGACCACTGCTGTCTGCTCAGGGAGAATGTAAAGAACATGTGACGGTGAACTGTATCTCTGTATCTGCTGAGAACTCTGCTGTCTGCTCAGTGGGAATGTGTCGATCAGCAGGACGCTGGAGCAAAACAGAGCCTTCTTCAGACTAATACAGGCAGAGATGACTACTGGTCCATAGCAGCTTTACTCACCTAGACTGCCTGTGAATGAAAACTCACCAAGTTTCTTTGTCCAAAATCACCTCTCCTCACTTTCTTCTGTGTGGTTTGTAAATTTGATGCATAACACTTCATGACATTGTGAAGAAAATGCAGTATATTATAGATAACATAAGCAAACAGCATTAATAGACAAAGCTAAATAAATAAGTCCCCCAGTCTACACCCACTACCCCTGTGCAGAGTTTTCATGGTAGACATCCTGCTACTGCATCTGCAAAAGATAAACAAATAAAAAAAAACAGCTTTGACTTTCTATTAGAACAGAGAACTATTAGAGCAGCCTAATCCTTCTGCAAGTATCTACAAGCAGCACATATATTACTGAGGATTTATGGTGTCCATTATGTGTGGCTGTAACGAAGAAAGGCTGAACATTCTGAGTACGTTGCTTCCATGAAAGATTCTTTTTTTGTCACTGAGAGAAGAGTTCTAACACACATCACTACCAGGGAAGGATTCCCTGCGCGCAGAACCTTAAGAGTTACAGCTCTCTGCAGTTTTAGGGCCTTCGTGTTTATACTCGGTTACTCTTGTTAACTTGAGATGAAAAGCGAATCATTTCTGAGCTGCAGTCCTCAAGGTGTGGTGTGGGGAACCCTGTCCTAGAGAAAAGACTTCAGTGAAGAGGAAAGTTTTTAGTTAGCGAAGGACTGTGGTGAGCAGTTCAAAGAGAGAGCAGTTAAAACCTTTAACACAAACTGTCCCATAAGAAGCTCCTATAGTACCAAGGATGCATTCAAAGTCTCTATGACTAAAGTGTACAAAGGGAACTGAACATTTTTACTGGCTAGCGGAGGCAGTGCAGTCAGCCAGCCTGGACCTCTGAGCAACCCCAGCTAAGCTTGCCTCTGCTTGGCCTTTACAAAGAAAATTTACTGCATGTATTTCTCTCCGTCAGATTCTCCATCTACTGCCAAATGCGCTGGCGCAAAGGAACAAGCGTCCTAAACAAACCCAGGCAGCAGAAGGCATCTCCGCATGCTTCTGTTACGGACCATGTCATCAGCTAATTCCAACGTACATTCATATTTGGCGTTTAACGTAACAGCCATCAGAATGTGTCTTGCGTGGGGCACTATATAGGGAGTACTACACAGATTCCCATCCCAACATTTTTTTCCAATAGCTAAGTGGTGATAGATGAATTTTAAGAAGCAATGAGGATAAAACGAACCACTCTTTTAAATTAATGCAAAAGGATGGCTGGCAGCATTAGTTCAGCAATCATATAGAGTGTTTCCTAATGGGACTTCATTGCCTTCCAGTAGGTAATGAATCCAGAGTCAGAGCTGGTAAAAGCCTAATACTAGAGATGTGTACTGTATCCTGATACACCACTGAATACAGTAATCTTGAATGCTGTAATCTTGAATTAAGGTATTAGTTGCAAAGGTACTACACAACAATGAAGAAATATAATCCATTTACCTAATTCTGATATTTCTATGTTGCTCTTCTTAACATTTAAGGTAATTTACTACAAAATCCCCCAGAACGTCTGAGCATAACGCTGAGCTGTCATGTTGGCTGTAACATGTTTATAATGTAACAGCCAACCAAAGTGAGAGAAACCAGTGGACAACTCATATCAATGCTGTCTTTTAATTAGTGAATAAATTGGTTGGCTAGCTACAATAAAACAATGATATATAGATAGTTGTCCTTAATTATCATGGACAAAAATTAGCTTTAGAATAAACTGTTTAACCAAGCAGTCACTGAATTAAATCATTTACGTGTTATATCACTACGCATAAAACTTCAAAGCTTTTATAGCATACACACAATCACATTGTTTTAAACTGTCAGTAGACTTAAACTAAAGGATTCAACAAACAAAAACCTGAATCTGTCCTGACTTTAAAGAATACTGATTTTTAGGTGGATGAGGGTGGATTTCGTTATGGTTAAACCAGCATGAAAAGGTCTGTCATATGGACAGAGAACATGTGCTCATCAAATAACAGCATCTCTAAGTTTCCTGCCGACCGCAGCAGGGGTCTGCCGGAACGACAGGGGCCTGGCAGCAAAACTAACGGAACGATCAGAAAGAGGCGAGCGGGAATAATTACAGCGGCTAACGCTCCCCGCTCCCATCTCCTGTGACATTTCTGAAAACATTCTGAATAGAACATGTCAAGGTTGAAGTCTTCCATGTGTAACATTTCCTAGTTTGCAACGCACGTCTATCTTTGGATTGTAGGTGAAAAAAAAGAAAAACTAATTTTGGGGGTTTTTTTTCTTTCTAGCTAATGCTAGCTGTCACACGTTTAGTACAAACATCTGAATCCTCTCCTGTCTAATTCTGAGCTGTCAGACTAAATGTAACGACAATGTTAAACTGTGCTGCCCATAAAACAGCTGTCTGATGGTTCGCGTGTCAGGAGTGTCTGATCGACAGCACTAAAACCTCACGTCCTGTTACACAACAGCCCACCTCTACTGCACCGTAGTCCCACTGGAACGGACAGAGCTGCCACATCAGTGCGAGCATTTCCCTCGGTGTGTCACGGCAAAATGGAGATTAAATGGATGTGATGAGTCACGTATGGTGGGTCTGTGCTTTACGCAGTTTTGTATGTGTGAATCATTTTAGGATAATATACAAGATAATATGCAGTCCTCGTTGTTCTCTCCATTCTGTATGTGTGATTGCATCCATCATAGTCTGGGTAGACTTGCATGTTGTTGCTAATTCTGACAGAACGATCACCACAGAAGCTAGACAAATCACCCCAAATTTGCACAGTATAACTACTATACAGGAAAACAGACAATATAAAATCCCCTCACACGGCACAGTGCCGACATTCTTGGTTGATGTGCTGTAACAAGCCTGATCAAACTCAGTTAGTAGGTTGGCAGCCAGGAAATCGCTGAAATGTCCCAAGCAGTCAGTGAGAACACAGCTATCGTAGTGAATGCAATCCAGAGCAGTCCAGAGCTGCCAATCATGTGTAGTGTATGTGATATCACACGTGGTTCAGGGCAAACAGCTCTACCGGTTCCTATTGGGAAGGAGGGTATGTGTGAGTGTGTGTGTGTGTGTGTGTGTCAGGGTGAGAGCATTCCAGCCGCAGCAAAAGAACACACGGATACGCCTGACTCCTCGAAGCTCTAAATCAAAACCTGACAAATTGAGTCTCACCTCACCCAGCAACCCACGGAAGGTCATGTTCCAGGAAAGAAAAAAAAAGAGTAGCAATAGAATGGGGTCGCCGTCGTCAGGGCAACGGTAGGCTAAGTCTTGCAGATAACACCAATTCACTCACGGAACCCAAAGAGCAACTCACTGTGGAGGCTTCACTTCTGCTGAGAAGATGAAAGCAGTAGTAAACTCCAACATTCTGCATATTAATCATTATTGCATTATTGTCAACGCTGGTGCTAAATCCAGCAAAACAACATTCCCTGGGCAGACAGAAAGTGGACATCCCTCCCTCATCTAAAACCTCAGTGGCACGCGGCTGTAAAATGCCCTGCCTTCTCTCCCTATGTCTGACTCACTGTAGTCAGTTCTGCAGCAAAGCTGTACAGGGCTGTAGGACTCGTTAGCCAGTTCAGAAGGCTGGGATCACTGAGCACAGTACAGCACCCTTGAGATGACCACCCCGCAGCGCCTCGGCAGGACCGACCCATCAGCAGCCACGCTCCAGCACACATCGCCCAGACACGCCGCCCGTGCCAGCCTGCGGCCTGCCCGCACGCGACCCAGAGAGCACCAGCCAATCACGGTGCCAGCCATTCACCTTACTCCAGTTCCGAGAGGAGGTACTAGAACATTAAGTCACAGCCCCAAACGAGCACACTCACACATGGCTAATGCAGCAGCCATGCTTCTCCACTAATATGCTACACTATTCACCCAGGATACAACATGCTACCTATCATACTATGAATGTATTCATTTACTGAAAAAAATGTATTGCATTGCTGTTCCTGCTCTGAATTGGGTCCGAGCTTTGATATAAGAAGTTCTTGTAGTAATACATTCAAGTCTTCCTTCTAAGATCTACAGAAAGGTCATATGATTCACAGATTTAATGTTGTTTTATCTGTAAACAGTAGAACTGACTAATACAAACTGCATTATCCTTTTACTAAAATGACCAATAAAACTTTTGATTTTTCAAACAAATGTTTCATTCACCAGGTAATATGAAATCAAAGCTAATGAAGCAACATGAATTACACACACACACACACAGAATCCACCCTATATGCAAGAAGATTACATGACATTTATAGGAAATGTGTATAAACTAATTACGCACTAATGATGAAATGTAAATGAATTCAAAAAAAGTTCAAAGTCAGTTTTATTGTCAATACTATAATATATACAGAACATAAAAAGTCTCGGACAAAGGAGCAGTAACAGTAAAAGCAATAGTGTAAACTAGATTAGCTTATACTCTGTTTAAAGTAAAGTCTGATTTTGGAGGCTGGGGTCAGGAATGTGTGTGCAGGGGGCAAAAAAGGGAGGGGGCAGATGAGGGAGAGAGTTTCAGGGTAAAAAGCTTTATGCACATAAACAGCTTGACTGTTCTATGTTCATATGAATCAAGGATAGGGTGAGTGTATGAAAATTCACTCAACTAGAGGTTATACATGCAAATGAATAATAGCTTGCCGAACCATTTGAGCTCTCAAAGACATCCCCGCTGTTATTAAAAGCGAATGTCACTTATTCTGCCCATCACAGGGGAAAAAATCCTGTATGTATTATGACAACCGACACCCAGAAGCCAATTCAGCTTTGTCACGCAGGTAAGCGAGATTATGCCAAACCACTGCAACAAAGAATGGCTATCAAGCACATGTAAGTAAGTCAGCAGTTTTAAACAATACATTGTGATATATTTTCTGCGGTCAAACGTCTCTGGAAGACTTCTGTGAATGTGATTCTAGGTTCAACTCCATTAATTTTCCATCACAAAAGCATTTAGGCCCCTGAGGCTGACTGCCAGTCACCACACACCACACACGCTCACATGAACACCATTCGAACCATTTCTATTACTTGTATTTGCTGGCAAAGTGAACCCATTGTATGAGGGCAAGAGTTTGCAGTTTATCAAGGGCATCTCATTGCTGTCCACTCTGACAGTGTTTAAAGAACATGAAAAGTGTGGGAACTGCTACAACAAAGACTGGTTAAATAAAAAGAAAATCATTTTAGCGCAAAAACAGACAGTTTTGACCAGGCTGACGTTTGGCCTGTACCTTGGAATGAACACACACTTAATATACGTGAATAGTTCACTTCGATTCACTTCAGTACAGAACACTGAAATAAAGAACTTTCAGATGCTTCAGCATCCAGACCACGGCTACATTGGTTGTCATAGTATTGACTGACGACTTCTATCCTGTGCGTGTGTGTGTGTGTGTGTGTGTGTGTGTGTGTGTGGCTGAGAAAGGCACTTAACATCAAAAACACATGCTCTTAATAGCTTTAACACTTTGTACATATTTAATCTATATGAAGGATAACAGCAGATCATTTTGAGTAGTAAATAACAAATGCAAATTATACACTTGAAAATACCACACTGTCACTAAGTTGCTTCATGTCATGACTGTGATATGCCTTGAAAAAAACATTCAATCACACAGGTGAATCATAATCGGACACGGTCAAAAAACGCTCTGAATTCTTTTTCTTTGTACTTTTGTCATCGTCTGAATGCCAGGATTCACTGAAACCTGAATAGTAGAGATTGGTCAGGATGATCACACAATGCATATGTCATTACTGTGACCTCAACCAACAAATTACATACTGTGCATCTCTAGTTCAAACAGTTTATCTTTCATTCTCATACTGACCACATCAGACTAGATAGATGGCCCAAGTGATGTCATCAGGCATGGCCAACTGTCCAGGAAGTCTACTTCGCTACACAAATCCCAAGTGAGCTAAAACATAGCTGATGATAACGTTCAAACTATTTGAGGCAGATTATCTCAGTTACCTTTAGTAAAAGTGTGAATGTGTGTGAACTTCCAAGTGTGTCCTGAAAATACTTCAGCTGTAAAGTCACTGAAGAATACTCAAAAACTGAAGAATAACCAAAAAGTTAGTTTGTCAGGCCACTTCAGCAAAGGATTCTGCTCTCGATATATATCCCCCATCCCCATGAAAATATCATTCATATGAGGTCCACTAAATTTGATCTAAATGATAAATATGAATTCTTGAGATGAGACGTTGCAGAACGACCCGATAGTCTGTCATCTCTACAACCCAAGATGCAGATATGCCTCTTTAGGTGAACCAGGCTTAAGAGTATCTAGAGAAGAGAGCTGGTTAAAGTACAGAGAAAAGGGGAAATGGATGGATAAGGCTTCAGCAGCAGACCTGCTTGTTTATTGAAGCACTTGTGCGTGGCTTGCATACCAGCCCCTGGTATAGTGACTGTGCTTCTCCGAGTGCTTACTTTAGAGCTGTAAAACGCTGGTCTGGGGCCCAAGTGGAGAAGGATGCCGGGTGCCGCCACAGGGCCCTCTGGCCTCCTGGAGTTTATGTTTGCTATTCCCTGCCTTTGAGGCCTCAGCTGCTGTGTTTGGCTTTCATGGTGCAGCACGAAGGGGCCTCCCAACATCAGGCCCGATTCGCACCAGCGGCCTGTCAGAGCTTTCATTCGAGAAGAATGACCAGTCAAAGACCTATTTAACCCCAATAACGCCTTGCAGGCACTGAGTGCCAGACAGGCATAATGGACAGTGGCTAATGCAAACAGATCATGGTTAGATGAGAAGAATATTAAGTTGACTTTAGACTTCCTGGGAGGCACATGTCATCATATTCGTCTCACATTTTTCTTCTATATTAAATTCAATTCACTGCTATGAAATACCCAGGGGCTGTTCATCTAAGTTACTGGAAAAAGAGACTTGTAGTTTAAATTATGTTAAACACTTTGTGACATCCATCTACGGTGTCAGTCTTAGCAAGAGCAGATTTCAGTTTTTTGCACTTTGCCATTATTTATTTGATGATTAAATGTCAAGTGTTCTTTCCCCCAAATTAAAATCTACTAATTTTTTTCCCACACTGGGCAAACAGCCCTTGAACAGTATAAATCTTTCATTTTTTTGCTCGGAGAGGATGTCTATTTTAGGACTGGAGTTTAGGCTCGAGTAGGCAGTAATGGTTTAGATCAGAAAGCGCATACCAGCATTTCGCCCTGGACTCAGCTGGGTACACAGCTGCCCTTTAGCACAACAGAATGTTATTTACACCTTGACATGCCAGTTCATTTCTCCTTCTCTTCTCTCCTAATTCTTACAATTCCTTTTACTGCAGGACAGTTATGCAGTCATAAAAGCACAGAGACATTCTGTCATTCTGTTGCTCAATTTGAGACTGAAACTACATGCTGAATATGTATAGAATATTTTGTAAACATGTCGAAACAGTAACTTTTCCTCGTTAAGAAGCAGATATTGTCCCTGGATAAATATGCAGATGGATCTGGTGTTCCACACAAGCGGCCCATCCAGAACAGTAAATATTTGAGAAAGCAGTTGGATTTCTATGGCACATTTGTTTGCCAGAAGGTGTATCATGTGAATGACAGTCTTATATTCAACCAAAAATGAAATGAACGGTAGTGAGTTAAACGGGTTACGTGTGAACAGTGTGTTACCGCTAGTAATGTTACTAATGTTAGTATGTTATCATTACTAGGTAGAGACCTAGTCAGTCAGTCTCTGTTCTGAACATTGATCGATTTTGTTCTAGTACAGTGATTTGGCTGTGGCTTGGAGAGGAATCTCAATGTCTTTGAAAAGACCCAGTACAGACTACGGACTGGGAGGTGTGAAGAATCGGCAGGTCAAGCTTTTGGCTCTGACAGAAAAATATATAAACCTTACCATGGCAACAAACAAAACAAGAAAGTTCTGAGTGTCTCCAAAGTGTTTAAAAATGACATTAAAATGGCAAGTTTCAAAGTGAGTTTCACAACGCCCTCATACTCACTTAGGAAGTAAACCAGCAAGCACAAACAACACCATCAGTGGTGAAGAAAGAGGTCGAATTCTTAAAAACAGTTGGTGGAGCCCTAGCTGTATTTCCCTGTGTATGGTACACTGCTCCAGTGTGGAGTGAAGGATATTGAGAATATTCATATTAATAGATTATGTTTCTGTAATGTGCTGTAGGAAAAATAAATACAAATGATCTGGCATCTCCGATGACCTAATTTCAAGATGGTCAGCTCGAAAAAGAATAGAAAAAAACAAAACAAACAATAACAAAAAAGATTGTCCTACAATGAGAACAATAGTTTAAAACCAACGGATCATGTTGACGTGCTATCAAAATGCACTCCCTCACATCAGAGCCAGCACGCGCTGAGGGAACATCTGGAAGACTTCCTAATGAGACAGCCGATAAAGAGAGAAACACAAAGGGGTAATGTTTACGGCTCAGCTCTGTCGGCTTGTACCGGCAACCCCATTAACAGGACCACAGCACAGGTTCGGCGCTGTGTCACCCACGGTGAAATGGCGGAGACGTAGAGATGCATTAACAGAATTTAATAACATAAAACATAGTATCTAATCAGATGGTGACACATTTTGTGTACAGTAACAGTGTGATGAATCAAACTGTCAGCAATGTGTTTTAAAAAAGAACTGCTAAATATCTCAAACCCAGAAACTTCAAGACTGTTTAAACTTTAAAAGGGTTAAATCATTTAAGCGAATCAAACAGAAAACCTTTGCTTAATAGAAGCTTAAGCTCACTATCTTAAAAATGTTTGAATAATAATCAGTGTTTTCTTGGATAATGCTCTTACATAAACACTACTGCACAAGTTATATTAGGTCACAGCGCTGTTCTCAACTTCTCAACAGTGTCTGAATTTGAGCACTGGATGCTACGACAGTAACATTCCTTAGGGAGTCTGTTCAAACTACCAGAAGTATTTTAGCATTTTTGTATTGTAAAGTACAATCACAATGATTCAGAACATGCTGTGGTGATATACGCCTGATAGCGTGACAAGTAACCCTAAAGTTTGATTTTAGTATAAACCACACCCTCAGTGGCAACTGAACAATCGACTGAGTCAATAAAACACAGGTAAGACCTGATCTTATCCAGTCTGGAAGAAAAGCAAGACTTCTCATTCTGCAGGATACGTGGATTACTGCTAAGTGGACGCATGAATGTTTTACTGTTAACTCTCTCACGTTCTCTTATAGAAGGTGATTGAAGCTTACTTCCCAAAAGTAGATTATAAATTAGTTAAGTTATAAAATTGCTGTTCCCTGAAATACAACATGAATGGAAAATGGTATCAACATTAGTTCCTTAAAGAACAAGTTATCTCTTGCTCTTAATGACATGACGGTATGTCTGCAGCCTTCGAGATCACTGACCATCTACCTGATCGAACTGCATGGAAATGATATTCACTCAAACTCACCATATGGGGGAAGAGAGACCGGATAACATAAAGAGAGAGACAGAGAGAGAGAGAGGGAGGGAAACAGACTGGCAGACAAATGGAAAAAGAAAGACAAAAAGAGGCAGAGAAGAAGAACGAGACAGACAAACAGAAAAAGACAGATGGACCAAATGAGGTGACAGGCATGCAGACGGTTAGACAGACAGACAGACAGACAGATAGACAGACAGACGGCTGAAAGACTGCCATGGTGTATTAGCAGTCTGTGATCTTAAAGCCAGAGGGAAAGTTTGGGCAGCTGCCACACAAATATACTCCTTCTGTCTCCACTAAACCAGACGACATGAATCAAACCCACTGAAACCCAACAACACAACCCCACTAACTCTTGCTAACACAAACCTACTGAACCACAGCAACGCAACCCCAGTGAACCCCACAACACAAGCACTTTTAAGCCTCCTTAACAACACAACATCTCCGAAGTCCACAACACAACTCCACTAGACCCCAAAACCACAAGCTCTGTGAACACCAGCTGCGAAACCTCATCGGACACAAGCATCAATGAGGCTACAAACCCAGCAATACAAACACATTCTATATATTCATATTGCTTTACTTAGTCAAAACAGTTTCCTAGAATCAACCACAGGAACTCTAGAGCAGACTGTGTGCCAGTGTCTAGAACAGCAGTAGGACCACAGCCAGTTTGGCAACCACCATAACCACCAACACAACTGCACTGGACCACAAGCTCAGTAATCTGGTCTGAGAAAGAAGTCCAATAAATAACAATTGACTGTCAACTGGCTTTAACTTCCCATGTAATAATTTTCCATTCAACTTTGTTGATGATACTCATACGAAACTCGTATATTCATGTCACATTGGAAACAGTTCGATCATGCAGCTGAAAACTCAGCTACAGAGGATCGTAGAATGAGACGATCATCGTCTTCAGAGCCACTGGCACCAACACCGATTCAGACAGAAAAACAAACATAATCCCGTATTTTATTCTTAAAGTTAACAAAAAGCTCTGAATTCAGTAAGATCTTTTTGAGGATAAATGTGGTCAGTCAGTCAGTCCATTATAAAGTATTCACAGCACGAGTTGAGGTCTCATTCCTTCAGTATAAAATGCATACTGAAGAATAAGTAATTGGAATTCAGAAATAATTTACCTCATTGTGCACCGCTAGAATAAAAAGGAAACGACCGATAAGAGAGCACGACACACAGTCTGACAGAAAGGCGAAAGTGGAATAATTATGTGACAGCATCCACTGTTTAGCTGAATTTAAAAAAGCAACAACGCGCTACGTCTTGGGATATATCGTGACTTACCCCAAAAGCACACGTTACTTTACCGCTGATATATATTTTTTTCTTTTTCTCTCTCGTCAGTAACGCTTCCACTTAAGCACCAGTGCGGCTCTACCAACTGTATCAGCAACTTTTACCAAATGCATCCGCGGTTACATTCAGTACACGGCAGCCGCACAGTTCCGACGCGCATCCTTTCCGCTCACACGCTTATACAGAGAACAGCGCTAACATTACAGACCACGAGCGCACTGCAGGATTCGCGGGACGACGCGACTCACGGTCACGGTTTCTTAGCGGTGTGTCCAATTCAGCTTACTCTCTTACACATAACTGAAGAGCACTGATTTTATTTGAATATGTTCTAAGAAATGCTTTCGATGTGAACAACTTTTAGCAGTTGGAAGGCTTCAAATAATATCAGAGGCAAGACGTGTTTAAGGCCAGGCGATGGAAGACAAGTGTATTTATTATTATTATTATTATTATTATTATTATTATTATTATTATTATTATTATTATTATTTGCACATTTCGTATACAGAGCATTTCACAAAACAGCAAAAATTACAAATGACAAATAGGTCTATGAACAATATAATGTAACATGTAATTGTGTTTTAAAGCCAAATATAATTAAAAGCTGCATAGAAATACTGTAGTCAAATACCGGAATGTCTATTAGGAGCGAGCTGGCATCCAGGAGTCCGAGTCACATAAAAAAGAGAATACTCTCAAAATGTCAGTTTAAACAGTTTCTGTTTATGGAAATTCAAGTGAAACAAGTAAAGAAAGGTTAAATGCTAATGGTTTATCTCAGTCGCTTTGTCTTCGCAAAACACATTCATAAATAAAAAGTGCATACCTCTACTGTATCCGCAAATGTAAATAGTGGAGTGGACCTGGAACAACTTCCGAGTGGTCTGGAATCGTTTAGATCCACTTGATATCCTGCTTGGTTCTCTCCATTAAAGATATAAATATTTCACGCAGTAGAGAAGTCAAGCGTCACTCTATGCCCGAGCCCTGACTGCTCTATCGCGACAAACGCTGGAATTTCCAACTGCATCGGTGGAACGGTTAACTGACCCTGCTAATGTGATTGGCCTAAATGACCGTGACGTACACCGACAGGTGGCATTCCACCGCTTATGACAGGTTAAATATGAATTATCCGTCCCTAACGTGGAGAAAGTCACAAACAGACAATAAGGAACATGACTGTATTATTTACATCAATTTACAGGTTCAGTTCCATGGAAAGTCGGAGCGCAGGAGAGGAGAAATTAAACACGAGGCTACAGTTTGTTTCCAGCGCAATGAGTTTCCCTGCCTGTACACGCTCCGTCTTGACCCAGCAGTGTCCCTGATAAGTATTCGCTATCCTGAAGCTAAAAAGGGAAGCCACAAGGCACCGCGTGCCTTCCGCCTGTGTTCCCTGTGCGGCTGTTATTTACTAAATTATAAAACAAAGTAGTATACTCTGAATAAGAAAAGTAGGCCTGTTTTTTGATTATTTCTTTCTTTATTTTGCAAACATCAGTGTTGATATTTTATTAATATGTGAATATTGTTTAGTTTTGTGATACCACCCAAACGTCTAATGTTACGGAGCTGATTTTTTAAAAAGTTCGAGTGTATAAAAGTTCTGGAAGAGTATCACACCACTGAGCCTTTGGTAATTACACTTCGCGGAAATGGAACTGCACGCGCCATCTGCAGGACACCTGTCTGTGCATCAATATTATCGCGCGGCGCGGAGAGAAATACAGCAAAATATCAGTCGAAAATGTGCAAACAGTCGAAAAGGAAATACATGCGGAATGCCTGCGCTTCCTCTGCACACCCTAACATTCGAATTTTACGATTTACTAAATGAATTGAATTATTCATATAAAATTAATTTTACGTCTGTTAGTCTTGATACCCATATGTGGCTTTACGTCAGTATCTTTAAATCGAAAAAAAGTTTATAGCAGTTCAGAGGTGTCAGTACTTCACTGTTTCTGATGTAACACAGCAGTGTGTGTGTTTGTGTTTGTGTTTTGCTGTGAGTGATGTGACAAGGAGAGAGGGCTCAGGTGCATGGGCTTCTGTAAGCCCTTCTCCATCATGCCTTTACCACAGGGCACAAGAACACAGCTTAAACAACAAACCCAGATACAGCCTCCATCTGTGGACAACATTCCCTTAATATGCTTCCTCCCACCACAGCTGAGATACTGGAACAATTCATCAATTACATATCAGACTGATCAGAAATCAGTGGTTGAAATTAGTGTTAATTTCCATATGAAATCAACAGCAGTATGTGTAACTGTCACTGAATTCAAAATAGATTGAATGAACATTTATTTTGATTAAGAGCACAAATTTCAGTGTCGCAATAAGGCACAGTATCAGTCCACACTACAGCTACTAGATTAATGACTACACTATCATTAATCTAACATTCCATATTTCAAGACAACGTGATATTCTTTAATGATCATACTCAAGAAGCCACGAAATTCCCAAACTCCAGACACTAGCCCACATTGACATCAACCACAGCAAGGCTAACATGTTCTGTGAGCAGAGTTTATGATAATCAAGGCTGTACTCTAATATAAGTCTCCTCTAATCAACACAGGACACTGTCAAGCTCTTAATCGTGTCAAAGCCAAACTGATAAAAAGGAAATTATATGGGTAGGGGACCATCAGTAGAGATGCACTGGAGCTGTGCACTGCTGTGATGGTTTAAACTGAGAGAAAGCAAAAAAGAAAACATCTGGTACTTCTCTAGAGTAGCTGTGCTCTGGGATCAGTGTGCTCTAGATCGCTGTGCTTTTATATCACTGTGCTCTAGATTACTGAGCTCTAGGATCGCTGTGCTCTAGGGTCGCTGTGGTATAGAACGCTATGCTCTTATGTCACTGTGCTCTAGGATTACTGTGCTCTTATGTCACTGTGCTCTAGGATTGCTGTGTTCTAGGCTCACTGTGTTCTTATGTCACTGTGCTCTAGGATCACTGTGCTCTTATATTGCTGTGCTCTAGGATCACTGTGCTCTAGGATCACTGTACTCGAGGTTCACTGTGCTCTAGGGTCACTGTGCTCTTATATCGCTGTGCTCTAGGATCACTGTTCTCTAGTCAATCTGCTCTTTTATCACTCATAGTTTTGAGGCTCTAGTGCTCATGTAATCATAACTGATTGCAAGAGTATGCATGTGTGAACTTGACTCCTGCCCCAGCAGACACATTTCTGTTACAACAAGGGGCTTTATTTTAGAAATACACCTAGTTTAAAAGAGTAAACCACCAATCCAGGCCTGTATTTCTCCCAGTCAAACAACTGTTCTAGTTCAGAATATACTGTTTGGGTCCTTCCTCAAGACACAGATGAGAATGCTATGGTAGCCTACACAGACCAAGGAACAAACCAGCCTTTGGGTCAGATTTTGGAACAATTAAATTCTCTGTTCATACCACGTTTTTAAATCCTCCAGTTATAGTAGGTGGTAGAGCTTGGAGCAAACTCATGGAGACCTTGCATCTAAGTGTAGATGTTTATTCCATATCCACTGACAGGAAGAGAGGTACGCATAGAGTATTATTTAGTGATTACAATTTACATACTTATGTGAATGAATTCAAAGAGGAGAGGAAACAATCACCTTCACTCACTTTCAGGTGCTCTGATTTAATTAAGCCCCAATTTTCAATCATCCCAGTGTGATTAATTAAGCTCACGTGAAGCCAGAAGGGTCGCAGCTGTGAATGAGCTGAGGTGTGTTTTGTGTGTTTGGGATGGGGTCATAATACTGGTCATGACTTCAGAACATTAATGCCTAATGATGGTAAGAATGTCCTGTATTGTGCTAGACATTTCAGTTGATGGTTGATGGTTGGAGACGTGGACAAATGTATGGTTGGGTGAATGTGGATGTCACGCAGAACACCACACAGCAACACGTGACAGATCTAATATTGATAGTTTTATAGGTGAGAGAAGAACATATTTGTCTCAGCCATGAGGTTCTGAGTCTGAGATCTCAGACGTCCCTCTGTGTGCACAGTCTAGTCGACCGGTGATCATACAACAGTCTTAAAATGCTTATATGATATTTTCTGTTATACACATTAAAGCTGAAAGGTGATTTTATGATTGCTGTGTAATAGGCCAGTAATGACATTGTTGATCAGCAAAGCTGAATTACAAATTAAACAGTTACTAACCCTGAGGTGTCTACTCCTATGCAAAATGGCAAAAGGTCTCAAAGGCCATCACTGAATGGAAAAAAAAACAATTATCCGTTTGAACATTTAAAATATGATCTTAGCATTACAATGATTTGGGGGCATGAGCCTGAATGTTCAAAGAACCTTTAAACACAAAAAATTGACAGACAGTTTCTAAATCAGGTCCATTATACAGAAGCCAGAAAGTTATCAACGTGCGCTTTCTCCCCATCGGCCGCCGACATTTTCAGTACGGCTAATCGTTGTTTTTGCAATTCATAACGATGGAAATCGCGCCTGTCCATCAGTGGGGTGGGGGGTGGGGTTCACTGTCTGCATCGTGAGGGTGAAGTGTGTGAGTCACAAGGCTCTGTCCTTCCCCAGAGTGGAAAGACGTCTGGTGCAGGCTGAACTGCTCCTAACCCATGCTGAACGCTACACTGAGACTGAGGGAAGGCCTTCAGGGAGTGTCTGTGACCCACACACACAGACAGCTTTTAGAGAATCAGACAGCTGGTGATGGTCAGACTGAATTCGTTGAATCCGATTCATTTGATGCTAATGATACTAGCTTGCATGTCAATAAAACATTAGGCCAACTTACATGAGTCATGGGTGTCTCCATCAAACAAATAAATCAAGGGTTGAGTTATTGTCCCATACAGTTTGCAACAGCAGTAGAGTGTTCGGAGAGCTCTAAGCAAACTAAGCAAGTATAACAGCTGGAGGATCTGCAGTCGGGCTCTCATCGCAAGCACCTGTAAGAAACAAACAAACCAAGTGTACATACAAGACAAAGAAAACATTGGTAGCCACCGGTCACGTAGCACATCTCTGGATTAATGTATGAGTAGCTAGAGGGTATTGCTCAAGGCTGGATCAAGGCTGTAGGTTGCTCATTTCCTTTTTTGAATTCAGAGTGATTCTGTTTGTTCTCACCTATTTCCTGCTGTAGCTTTTTGCAACTACTAATGTATTGTTAATGTGCATCTATTCTGAAGGTTTCAGCTATTCACACACACTGGTGCAAAGTGCATTTACCTTCTTTTCAAGCCATTAGCAACATGCTATGCACTGAACTATGTCTCAGCTGAACTAACAAATTACAGCCCAGATTACCCTCTAGATTATTGCTGCGGCTCCTGTTTGAGCTGTCAAATCGGCCGATGAATATCACATTCAGATGCGATTTGTTGTTCTCTTGTTCCACATCAAAACAAACTTTGACACAGAGGTCATTTATCAATGTTGCGTGTGCAGGCAGTGAGGCGGCGTTTCATCTTATATGGACTACAAACTCGTGGGAGTGAATTAACAGACAGAGCTGCTAAATTGCACGTCACATTTAGAGGGCTGTTTTGTTTTGAGCATCCCGGTTGTACCCAAGCATGAAGAGAGGACAGGCATGCAAAGACTATTTCCCATAAGGCATTCTACTGAAAAACATGCAAAATAATGAAAACCCTCATTTCAGGGTTACCATCATCACCCAGCTGGTTGCCATAAGCTCGTGTGTGTATGTGTGTGTGTGTGTGTGTGTGTGTGTGTATCTCTAAAGGATTTATCCCTTAACCTTGACAGATTTATCATATTTTGAGTGTGTAGCTTATGAAGTGTAAACCATTGCAATATTTCAGGAACACGTCAATAAATTAAATAATAACAATATCACTAATGATTTTTTTTCTTTATATCACACTACTATTTGTTCTGTAAGCTTTTCCATAATTTAGTTGTAGTCCAACTTCCAGTACTGTACAACAGTCCCTTGCTGTCTCTGGATCTGTAGACTCTCCATCATCTCTTTCACTTCTTGTTTCCACGCATGTGTTATGAGTCTGTGCATCATTACTGCTGAAACCTTAATAGCACTTTTAAGACGTTTTACTTACAGTCCATTAAAACATGTATTTTAGCAAAACAAACAAACAAACAAAAATAAAACAAAAGCTAAGTAATGGCAGTAGTGTGGGTTTGTAATTATAGTAGGTAGATCAGTGACTAGCTTCACATCATTGTGCGAAGGAAACATATGCCCTGCAGTTCTATCTGATTACATTCATGATGTCAGATCACTGACAGCATGAATGTAACTTAGCAACCTGCACAGGAGTGGGTCTCTCTGTAGACGCCTTTACAGCTTTAAGAGATGTATTTTATGGTTCTGTGATGAGGTTAGAAACATCACCAGTATAAGAAAAAAAAATCTATCTTACAATAAACAGGTCAATGAGATTTAAAGTGTTGCTGGTCCATAATAAAGAGAGAAACAAGAACTGGCACGTTTGGTTCATTCACAGATGTCAGAGCAGGACATCACAACAGAAGCCAAGGCTGTTTGGAATCAAAGTTCATTGTAATCATTACCATTTCTGCTGCTTCAGCCGCTGCTAAAGCAGTTTGTTTGCAGTCTTATTGAGCTCCATCAGGAACAGACTTTGTCTAATTTGGAGCTGGTCCAGGAGCCAGGCAACCTTTGCCAAATGTGCCCAGCCGGATGGCCTGTGTGGCTGGCACCGCGCCAGCTTTACAGAGCCTGTGTCAAGGAGCCCTGCATGTTGACACACGTGTGTTTATCAGAGGCATCAGCGACTCTGAGGGTTCAGGGCTCAGACTGCATGCTCCGTTCTCGGTATGAGACATGCAAATGTGAGAGATCTGAAGGGAACTTTGTCTTCATGATACATTTGCACTTTAAATTAATTAATCGGGACCGATCACTGAGATAAACGTATAAATGCAGCTGGTGTAAGGCTGCTTCTCCTGGGTCCAGTAAAAGGACACTTTAGTAACTGTATGATACAGCTTTAATTAAAGCTAAAAAACACCCTCTGAATTTTAAGTTCACTGCCGTATCATTGCTTATCATGACCTCATTTTATATTCATACAAAAGATGTTTACTTTGCTAGAATCACTAGATTTTAAAAGTTGCTTTGGAGAGACAAGAATTTGAAAATTGAATTTAAAAAAGGTGCAACCTTCTGTTAAAATATTTGCTTCGATCAAGTCGTACTATGCAGGTTATGTGGACTACAAACTCATGGGATTGAATTAACAGACAGAGCCAGTAAACTGCACGTCACATTACAACAACATATCATGCAGAGCCCTTATTAATTGCAGATGCCCAGCACCATTCTGTCTTGCACTCCATTTATCCAATTCTCAAACCATCTGTGCACTTATTCAGCATGCCATTCCCTCACCAGTCCATCCAATGTTCCATTCTTTTATCTATCAATCCATCAAGAGCTTTTCTGATATGGTAAACAGCTTGTGTAACCCTCCCAGGAGTAATTAAGAAACTAATATAATTGACTAAAGCTGCCATTACCTCAAAGGCCAGGTCTCAGCTCAAGGTAAAGTGCCATGATTTCTGTTAATTGCAGTCAATTTCTTTCCATACACAAGTGTCATATACAATTTCCTTTTGTCAAATAGTAACAAGACTGAACTCATCCTCATTGGTTCTCTCACTCTGTGCAGTGATAGGATAGTTGTGTCCCCCTCCCCCAGAGTAAAATCTGGGTGTTATCTTTGATGTAACTCTTTTATTGATGTCCACATCTGTGCTGCTGTTTAAACATCCTTCTTTTATTTATGCAATATTGCAAAAATCCAACTATGCCTCTCTGTTTTCTGCTCTTCTCTTATTCATCTCTAGCCACCTGTACTACTGTAGTTCTATCACTGCCATAATCAACACATCTCTCTTTCACAAGCTCCAGCTAGTTCAGAACTCTGTTGCCTCCACACACACACACACACACACACACACACAGTAACACCAGCACATTACACCCATTCTACAGGATCTTCACTGGCTCTCTTTTAAGTATTTCATACACTTCAAAGTCCTCCTTCTCACATACAAAGTTCTCACACAAGCTCTCTCCACCTTACCTTTCTCACCTTCTTCTTTACTACAAACCTATTCGCTTTCTCAGGTCTTCTGCTGGATTCCTACATTACCACACTGTTCCTACAACCAACCTTCATAGCTTTGGTGACCGAGAATTTTCCAGATATGGCCCATGCCTCTGGGACTCTCTGTCCTTGTATATCTATGTCTCTATCCATATCTCAATCCAACCTTTTTCTTCCAGCCTATGACCATCTTCAAGCTTTATCTGTCCCTGACTTTCCACTCTGCTCTTTCCATACATCTTCTAGTGCTGCTATACTGGTATGATTATATCTGTTGTGTCTGTAATTTGTAAGCATCTTTGGGCTGTTGAAAAGTGTTATATAAACATAATGTAATATTACTATATATAAATTAAATGATCTGAAAGCAGAAGCTGGAGAGGGGGTTATTTCTGCATGTTTGCCCCTGGCCTGGAGCTGTGCTTCAGTCAAATGGCAATGAAAAAAAGGCAGTTAACAACTGATAAATAAAAAGATAAAAAATGCTTTCAGCTTTGTAAAGGACAGGCAAGGATAATTATTCTCCAAAAGAAATACAAATTTGTCACAAAAGATGCAATCAAGGCTTATTTTAATGCCAGAACGACCATGCAGTTGTTTCCATGGTGAAGGAGATTAATTGGGAGAGACGTGAACGAATAAAAGAATTTCAAATGATTGAATTATTCCAGTGTGTTTTGAGGTGTGACAGCCAATTACTCTTGGTGTGGAGTCAAAAAAGGGGAAGCGGGGGGGTCAGATGGAGAGTTAACAAATTATCTCTTAATGAGAATACCTCACGCCCCTGTTGGTGCCTTCATGTAGGAGGATTTTCCAAAGATTATCATATTATCATTAAAGATGCTAATGGAATAAATGACTCAGCTTCCTATTAGAATTCACTATAGAGTGATTTTTTTTTGCAGTTAGTATGTTATAATAACTGGCACATACTCTTCTTCATTTCAGATTATGATCTCATCTTTATATAAATATATATATTTATATAATGCACATTAGTGCATGATGATATTCACTGTGGAAAAGAAATGCATCTTTAAAACTACTGATATGTTATTACACTGCGAAAGGGCAAAGAAACACCAGACTTGGACCTAGGAACAGGGAGAGAAACAGGGCAAGAACCAGAGGTAAGACAAGACACACAATCAGGAACAGGAACGCAAGCAGTAGGACGACGAGACCACAGACGACACAAGGAAGGAGCAGTGACACCCGGGGAAGGGAACGTGAGTAGACACAGAAACAGGAGCTCAGACACAAGGAACAGCAGCAGACGGTGAGGAATCAACAAGAAACAGAGGAGCAGGGACCGAGTTAAGTAAATCTAAAAGAGAATCAGTCACAATCAAAGTTATGGGTGTGGGGATAACCACAGGAACAGAAACAGTGGTCAGCAGTGACGGACATGGAAACAGGCAAGAAAACAAAACCATGTACAGGTAAAATAACAGGGCATCGCCCAAGGCTGATTAAGCAGTCACAGGAAGGAAACCCTGGGCAAACGATGCAGTGAATGGCCAAAAAGTACGCATCAACCGAATGGATGTCCAGTGGCATCGAGTAAGCACAGGATTGTGGGAACACCGCACAGGGCAGCCACAGATGTCCTCTGAAGGCTACAGGGGCAGCCATTGGAGCAGCCTGGAAGGTTATGGGGAATGAGGAAACTGAAATGGGTTTCAAGACAGGTGACAATGGTGGGTCATTCACCTATGAATTTCAGCTGTAAATATAAGTTCAAGCTTCCAGTACAATGAGTGGGAAGCGTATTCATGCAGAGAACATTAAGCAACATTAATAAGTGTTTGGAGTTTCAAATGCGAAAAAGGAGAAAGATGGTCAGTAGGTAATCTTATCTGCTGAGAGCCTGTCTGGCGGCAGGACTTTGGTTCAGCAGTGCAGGAGAAAACCTGATTCCCTGATGTCACCTGTTTAATCAGCCGATCGCAGTCTTATCACAACTGATAAGTTGCTTGGTTGGAAGAAACTTTGCAGACTCCCCAGCACTTTGTGGACTAGACCATCCAACTCTAACAGACTACAAAAGAAACTGGTTTAATTGTCTGTCTCTCTCTCTCTCTCTCTTTCTCTGCCTGGTTCTCTTTCTCTCACTCTTTCTTAGCACAGTCCAAATTCAAAAAGCCAGAATATCCAACATGGTGAGAATATGTGATGAAACACAGAAGCTACACACAAAATAAAAACACAGGAAAACGTAGACTA
The DNA here is from genome assembly GCA_028565775.1 of Sternarchorhynchus goeldii. NCBI lineage: Eukaryota > Metazoa > Chordata > Actinopteri > Gymnotiformes > Apteronotidae > Sternarchorhynchus > Sternarchorhynchus goeldii. The sequence goes on from JAOXYF010000010.1 coordinate 5,628,166, forward strand.
ATGAAAATACACATAAAAAGAAAAACAAGCAAGTCCAAGTGAAATAAGGAAGTACAAAACATTAGCAGCATGTACATCAAACAATGACCAATAACAAACTGAAGTGAAACAGACAACATAAACACAAAACAATCATCTGAAAACAAGAGACAGGGGGAAACTCTGAAGTAACAACAGGGGGGAAAGTAGGTTTAATGTTTAATTTCTTGCCGGTACTATAATCTACGTTGCTTTATGTCTCTCTTCAGCTGCTCTTTAAAAAAAAAAAAAAGAACTTTTCAATATTTTAGTTGACGTACGTGTTATGTACAGAACATTTTTTAGTAATAGTAAATTTTTTTTTAGTAATAGGTTCATGTCAATCGTCATATGACAGAAAACACCAGAGCAGCATTCTGTGATTTCAGAATTACCACACAATTTCATGAAAGAGATACACATTTTTATTTAGGAGATGTTTCGCACCAAACGCCCTGCCAAAATACGACAGATCGTAAATAAATGAGCTGTCTGCAGCAGGGGCATGCAACACAGATCAAAATCGCTGCAGGACTATTTCAGGTTGACTTGAGCGTTGGATGAGGAGAAAGGCGTACATATTACTGGGAGATGTGTTGAACTTAAACAAACTTATTTTGAACGTGGGTTTCAGCCAGCAGAAACCCTCTTATCTTGCCACTGCTATGCACCGCCCGTCAATCTTATAACGGTCCGTAGTACCGGGGCACACCATCTTACTTTCACCCCTGAATAACAGGAGTCATTTTACTCACAAAATGAAACCCATTCAGCTACTGATGTGCATGTTTCTTATAAAACTCTCAGATACAGACTCCGTGAGGCCCACAGCTCAGCACTGTACATCTCGACTGGCATTTGAAAGAGAACCTCAGAACAGGCAGGTGCCCCACTCTTCCTCAGTATTATCTATTCCGTCCTCTTGATTAAATGTTGCCTTTCTATAGTTTGCATACTGATGGTTAACTCTGAGCTGCTTTAGCACTCAACCATGCCTGTTTCTTGGAAACCATTCGCTTGGATATTGAGTGGGACCTTATATCTTCTGCCTTCCTGGTTTTGACCTATGGCTACCATGGCTTTTGCTTTTGAAAGTCCTGTACGGTTTGAGATGTGCCCTCTGGACTGTGACTCATGCCTTATTGTAACATTCGGGGTGGATGGGGTGAAACATGAAAGTATGATAGAAACAAAAACGAGGCAGGGAGAAAGAACAGGGGTTTTATAAAAAGACAAGATTCCAAACAAAAATACAACACAGAGTATCACACAAAACATATAGGAAACCTTCACTAAAAGGAACCAACAAACACCACGTGTATGTTAACAACCGTGGCAAATAACAGAGAAACATGAATACATAACCGAAACTAACACAGCAGGAAACAAGATAATAACACAACACTAAACTAGAGTAGAGACTAATGTGACATGACACTAAAGGGAATAACAGGACCTGGACTCCACACAACAAATCTAAACACAAAAGACCAACAAGAACTTTACAGAAACCTAAACTCTAAAGGTACTAGGAAACTATTATAAGGGGAGGAAAGGAAGACCAGGAGGACTGAAAGAAGGGAAGCAATTAAAGATAAGAGTTATCAAGAATAAGAAACATAAATAACACATGTGAGTTAACCAAAAGCATCCAGAACACTAGAGCTTGTGAGAGAACCGGGGGAACTGACCAACCATGAGACACACTTTGGAGAGAACCAAAAGCCAGCAAAGGAAAGATAAACTGAAGAGCTATAAATACAGGAGTAAATCAAAGTAAAACAGGGAACAGGTGAGAGAAGGGATAATGAGGGAAATAAGCAAAACCAGGAACAGAGTGGAAACCTAAAGTAAAACCAGGAGAGGACTATGGAATCCTGACACTTATCTTGTATTCAGCTTGGATTTGTTCCTCATTTAGTAAACTGATATCTCTAAACTCAATCTGTCAGCATCTGAATTAATTTGATCTGATACAGGTTGAGTGAATCTATAATGTATACATATAATGTATTCTATAACGTTTAACACCAATGAACACTGGAATGATGAAATTAATGAAGCCCATAAGAAGCAAATATTGTCTTTCCATCTGTTATGCAGAGCTGAAGTTAAAGGGATTTATTTTGCTGTTCAACAGTTGGGTCTGTTTAGTGTAGTTTTCAGCATTAAAGGTAGTGTTCATATGCCAGTTCAAATGCTATGTGAGGAAAACAGACTCCAAGCAAACTTCAGACCTGATTTAGGTCCCACAAGAATGAGTTACATCAGCTTTCTGAAAGCATATCAAATCCCAACCTAAGACCACATCTGCACTTAACAGCTATTGTCACAAGGGAATTTAATATTGAAATTCAACCAAACTGGTGTACCTATGAATAGGTTACGTCATCGTTTTATGCTTACATCATTTCTTTTCGAACAACCTGATTGTCTAGTGTCCATATGTGTTTGCAATGTATCAAAAACTATTTTCTTTCTTTTCTGTGTGAGAGAGAAACAGAGAAAAGAAAGGGAGAGAAAGAGAGAGAGAGACATATGGGATACTGGGAGAGAGAAAGAGGCAGACAGACAGACAGAGAAAGTCATGCCAATAACATTATCTTAAAATTGAATTGGCAAGATGGTGGTGAGGGGTTGGATGAGGATGTTGTTTGTAATTCCTTGTGCGGTGTCATTACTATTAGCCTTCACTTGAATTGGGTTAATCCATCATCCAGAGCTCATTCTACTATACAATATCACACAACACTGTTTGGATTATTTTGTATGGATCCTTATCTGTCTCTAAATGTGATGTATTACTCTTCTATACCATAACATCAGGGCCCTTTTCTTAGGATCAAAATCAAGAAGATATATGAGGTGTCTGCATCTCTTCTGCAGTGCTGTTTGTTTAATCAGAGACTATTAGATTGGCCGGCGGGTTATTTTGCATTTTCCTGAGGCATATTATACCTCAATGTAAAGCTCAACTTGCAGCCTCAGGGCACAGATGATTAATCAAGCATCGACACAGTCCTGAAAGTTCTACTGGGGAAAAACGGACTGTATTTAACATAAAATCTAAAATGACTGGCAGGTGAAGTGAATGATTATCTCATTACCATGGCACATGTCAAGAGGTGACATATATCAGGCAGCATATGAACGGTCAGTTATAGAAATTTGATGTGTTGGAAGCAAAAAATATGGTCAAGTGTAAGGATTTTGACCCAAACTGTGACGAGTATCAAGCAGTGGTCCTGGCATGTAGATGTTACTGTGATATGTTCCACCTAACAAAATGCTGTTGTAGACCAAGGACACCCCTTTGGTATTCAGTTATTGCATGATAATGCTTCACACTGCAATAACTGTTCAAAAGTGGTTTGAGGAGCATAAACACTGAATTGGCCTTCAAATTCCTGAGCTCAGTCCGATCAGGCATCTGTAGGATGTACTGGAAAAACAATTCTCATCCGTGGGGACTTCACCTCGCATCTTACAAGACTTCCACGCTGTCAGGGTTGCTTTTGAGACATGAGTGGATCCTAAACAATGTTAGACTGGATGCATGTCAAATTTCACTGCTTTACTTCAATAATAAGTTTGATGGAGTTCACATCAAGAAAGATCTCACATGGACAGCCAACACCGGTTCCCTGGCTAAGAGAGTCCATCAGTGTTTAGACCCTCAAGATAGCAAACATCCCCTGTTTTCACCATGCTCTACAAGAGCACCATAGAGAGGGTTCCAGCCAACTGCATCAGTGTCTGGTTTGGTAGTTGCAGCATCTCTGATCATAAGACTCTACAGAGAATAGTGTGGACAGCTGAACGTTATCAACACAGTTCTACCCCCTGTGAAGAACATCTTCCACTCACACAGCACGTGAAAAGCATCCAGTATTGTGAATGATCCCTCCCACCCATCTCACAATCCATTTGCTCCTCCTCCATCCACCAGAAGGTTCTGCAGCAAGCTCTCAACTGGCTATCATGCTCTCAAACATGAGTCTTCTGTGAACTTACTATTTACAGCACCAATATACTCTGACATGACTCATGCTGTACTCTGTGTTACTTTTAATGTCACATAAAAGTCTTTTCATAAACATTTTTATTTTATTTTGGAAAAGGACTTCTATTAGTGCAATTATCAGACATTTCCTAGCATTTAGTACCACTACAGTATGCAGCTATAAGAAACCTAATCTCACCTTCATCTCATGCACTCCTTCAGTGTTGCTTATTCCTGGAAATGAAAATGCAATCATGTTTACATTTTCTTTGTCTAACGAAGCTACTGACCAGTACATAAACACAAATACACTCACCACTCACTTTACCAGAAACATGTATTCAGACTGTATGTTGCCCTGCGCAATGTTTGCTGCCTCCAACTTTCACAGTCATCAGGATCTGACCACAGGACAGTTGTGACATGGATATGTTTGGGTGACAGTTCAGAGAAGTAACACCGAAGTAAAACCTCCAGCTACACTGCTGTTACTGATATTCCACCACAACACCACTACCATGTCAGTGTCACTACTGTTGCATAACAGTCTCACTGCTGTGTTCAGAATGGTCAACCATCCAAATAATAACCAGTTGGCAGTGGACCTGCGGTCCAAAACAGACTGGGGACAAACACCCTGAGCTCACCACTAAATAGGCTACAGCTTGTGATCATTCACATATGAATTTATATCTGTAATTTATATATTATGTAATGTAATTTAAGTTCAAGCTTCCAGTAAACTGAGTGGGAAGTGCCTGCATCTAAACAACATTAAACAGGTTTTGCAGTTTCAAATGTGATAAAGGCAAAAGATGGTCACTTGGTATTCTTATCTGCTGAGAGCCTGGAGATGGTCTGCTGAGATCCTGGAGATGGTCTGCTAAGAGCCTGGAGATGGTCTGCTGAGATCCTGGAGATGGTCTGCTGAGATCCTGGAGATGGTCTGCTAAGAGCCTGGAGATGGTCTGCTGAGAGCCTGTCTGTCTGCACGACTTTGGTTCAACAGTGCAGGAGAAAACCTGATTCCCTGATGTCACCTGTTTAATCAGCTGATTGCAGCCTTATCACAGCTGATCAATTGCTTGGTTGGAAGAAACTCTGCAGACTCTCCAGCATTTTGTGTACTAGACTGTCCAACTGTAACAGTCTACAAAAGAAACTGGTTTAATTGTTTCTTTCTCTCTGTTTCTCTCTTTCTGATAATTAATCACCTCCCTGCTTGTGAGAGGAGAAACACCTTTAAGGAGATGAAGTCCAGTTGTTTTTTTTTGACTAAAACTTTTTTTCTGTCTAATAACGTCTCCTCCTCTCTCTCCCATATCTCTTTCTCTTTTTGTTTGTGTACTAAAAGGTGATTACTCTTCAAATAAGACATACATTACACATATTTTTAGATGCTTTTATATTGTCTCCTCCTCTCCCTCTCTCCTTCTCTCGATGGTGCAATCAACTTGCCTCACTGTGCATGAGCAATTAAATGTGACAAACAGACAAGCTGTTAAAATTGTCTTTAATCTTAGACCAGGAGTGTGTGACGTACCTTTCCCACAGACAACAACCATTATTCATCTCATCTGAAGAGGTTTAACAAAGGTGCAAAAAAACCAAGCAGCTTTATTTCAAATTCACGTCTAGGCCAAAAAGTTTTGGCCTATTTTTTTTGGTTTTTTATCTTTTAAACACAGCGTATGCTATGCCAAGAGCGAGCTCACTAGTGTGCTCAACCTTCGAACAGGGCTGTTCATAACAGGATTGCATATGAATTTCATGAGCTTTTACTGGACAACTTAAAAGGATCTAATGGCATAATCCCTCAGGCCACTTCTGAAGAGAAGTCCATCATTACAGTGGCCTCTGCTTAAAGTGGCTGGCTGAGTGCTGTTTGGCGAACACACTTTCCTTTTCAAAGAGCTCTCATGATAGACAGATTGAGGGTTTGGAACTGAATTGATTGATTTTTGCATCACCCTGACAAACCGGGGAATGAAAACAAAGAGAGATTCAACCGGCGCTTGCATGGGTGGTGGCTGGCTGCTGCAAGCAACTGTGATTATCAGATGTCTGATTCACCTTGACCTCTAACCACAGAGCATCATGGGTCATAGAGAGAGAAGGACTATCGGACAAAATGCTATCAAGATGTTTCAGAACCAAAGATAGACATTACACTGATAAAAAGCTACAATCAAACTCTCACAGGTTCCGACTGAAAGAGGGTATAACAACCCTAACAATCAATGTTAAAACTACTGAAACTTACACCCTGTGGGTGCATCTAAAGCATTAAAATAAATACTGACTCTAAATACTGACTCTAAGCACATTCCCTCAAAAAAAATAACACATTGAAGAAGTCATGGGCTGAACATCAAAAGCACATTAGAGTTTTATCTCAAGCTGAAGGAGACCTCTGAAATAACCTTAGTACCCTGCCAGCTGATGCTGTGATGTTTCAAAGTAAGAGACATCCCTATATACATACAAGAACTAAAATATGTCCACATCTCCTTCCCAGTCATGTAAAGGAATGTCCTAGAGATATGAGGAGCATTTTGTTCAACCCTACTGTTGCAAAACAGAATGAGAAGTTAAATAAATTCATTAGGCAATACACTGATTATGCAAGAGAGGTCTAGCTTGAAGAATCATAAGTGTATGAGCTAAAGCCAACTGCTGTTTGCATTTCAATTCTCCTTCTCAGATTTAGCACAGTGGTCAACTATGAAGGGCTGCTATTGAGTTATAAAGATGAAGATAGATTACATCTGTCAATCTGTAATTTTTAAAGGTTGTCACAGAAAAACAAATGAATGAATAAATGAACCTTTCAATACTTTTTTGAGTTAGATTGATAGGTGTGACCCAATCATAAAAAAATGTTGAATGCCATATCAGCTTATTTGTCCATCTTCTCAAGAATATGCAATTAGAATAGAATACAACATTTATATACATCTGGAAATTACAAGGTGGATGTAGTTTCCAAATGCATAAATAAGCAGAGTACATGTACATTGCTTTCATACAGTCATGGCCAAAAATGTTGGCACCTCTGACTTTTTTTCATAAAAGTATTTCTTCTATAAAATTATTGCAATTACACATGTTTTGTTATACACATGTTTATTTCCTTTGTGTGTATTGGAACAACACAAAAACAGCAGACAAAAAAGGTAAATGTGACATAACATTTCATGCAAAAACAAAATTGTAGAAAAATATCAACAATCTTAAGATTACAAGTCCATCTCCAGAGATCTTCATATGGTGCATAACATAATCAAGAAGTTTACAACCCATGGTACTGTAGCTAATCTCCCTGGATGTGGACAGAAGAGAAAAACTGATAAAAGGTTGCAACGCAGGACAGTCTGGATGGTGGATAAGCAGAGCTGTCAACATCTGAATGAAATGAAACGCTATGGCAGGAGAGCCAGGAGGACCCGACTGCTGACACAGAGACATAAAAAAGCTAGACTGCAGTTTGCCAAAATGTACATGAGCAAGTTAAAATCCTTCTGGGAAAACGTCTTGTGGTAAATCTCATCGTTCTACTTTTTACCGAAAATGGAATGAGGCCTACAAAAAAAGAACACAGTACCTACAGTCAAATACGGTGGAGGTTCAAAGATGTTTTGGGGCTGTTTTGCTGCCTCTGGCATTGGGTGCCTTGACGGTGTGCAAGGCATCATGACATCTGAAGATTATCAAAAGATTTTGGATCACAATGTAGGGCCCAGTGTCAGAAAGCTGGGTTTGCAGGTCATGAGTCTTCCAGCAGGACAATGACCCCAAACATACATCAAAAAGAATCCACAAATGGATGGAAACAAAGTGCTGGAGTGTTCTGAAGTGTTCAGCCATGAGTCCAGATCTAAATCCCATTCAACACCTATGAAGAGAGCTTAAAATTAATGTTGGGAGAAAGCACCCTTCAAGTATGACAGACCTGGAACAATTTGCAAAAGATGAGTGGTCCAAAATTCCAGGTGAGAGGTGTAAGAAGCTTGTTGATGGTTACAGTAAGCGATTGATTTCAGTTATTTTTTTTCCAAAGGGTGTACAACCAAATATTAAGTTGAAAGTTTTTTTGGAGTTTTGCATACAATTATGTCAAATGGACCTTTTTGTTTTGTTCCAATACACACAAAGGAAATAAACATGTGTATAACAAAACAAATTGCACAAATTTTATGTGAGAAATACGTACAGAAAAATTTCAGAGGTGCCAACATTTTTGGCCATGACTGTAAAACAAGCTATAATCATTATGGAAGCTGCATAAGCATTTGCTATAATGACATTATGCAATATGCAAAAAAACAAATAAATAAATAAAAACATTTTTATGCAAATGAAATACAGCTATTTAGCATATGTATGTCAACATGACTCATATCTATGAGATAGATGACATTAAAATGAAGTAGAAGGTTTTTCTTAACGATAGGTGCTGAAAGAACTGAGAACTGACATATAAATTAAATATGTATTTGTAATTGTTTTGTGTTTCCCAAAGTACACTGAAATTTGATTACAACTGTACATAGACCACTGTGCTTAGTCTCAAGGACATTCATAATTCAAAAGACAGTATATCAACACTGCTGAACATGGCAAGACAGAGAGTAGCCTACAAAAACTGTCTCTCTCTCACAAACACACACACACACACGGTAGAGGGAACAGCTTTTCTCATGTTTGCAATGCTAATACTGTTGCAGTAGTAACTAAAGAGCTCCACTTCATCTGCTGTCTCACATGGGCACCCGGGAGAGAGGAAGGTGAGACACCTGTCTGTCTGTGCAGAATAAGACCTGTGATTTGACTGTGGGTCCTCCCACAACTCCACACTGTCACCAAACATGTGGTTAACCACGTGCTAGCCATAGATTAGCCAGCCCCCCTGACATGGCTAGCTACTGGTTAGCAAGGTCCCTTGCATGGTTAGTTACTGGTCCCATGTGACCTCCCCATTCTAATATACACAGTGTTTCTCACACACATACCATTCCACTTGGGCTCGCTGGGTGTGATACTGACCACATGACTTGAACTTATTGTTCTAAATTCAGCACCAAATGTTATTACACAGCAGCGATGGACGTATTTCAGCACTGGATACATATACTCTAACATGTGTCTTAGTTCTCAGTCTGAACCCTCCCACACTTCATATGACTTAAACTAAAAGCATTTAAAGCCTGTGTATCTCACTACACAGTGGTCTGGGTCCATAGGAATGTCTTTGAAAATATAATGCATCAAATTGATACTACCTTCAGATTACCAAAATACTCGTTAATACTGTGAAACTATTAGGACCTTTTTGGTGATACTAATGAGCAGTGAATACAGTTGCTTCTAAACTTTTTATCCTGGAGTATCCGAGATGTTCGGTTAACTCCCTCTTTATACACCCCTGCTTCAACTTGTGAGTTAATTACCAGGTTTAGCAGGTGTGTTGAAGTGGGAAAAGCAAAGTGTGTTGGACTTTGGCTCAGCAGAAGTGGAACTGTGTATTCCTCCTGCAAACGGTCCCAAATTCACATCAACATAAGAGACAGGTCTCCTGTTCACCCTTCAAATGGTGGTTTAAGTTAGATTTGCTAAAACAGCAGTTGCTTTCAAATGTCAATCATTCCCACATCACCCGATTGGCTGTCACTGTTACTGACAGAAAGGCCCACCCTCTATTAGAGTTTCAATGAAAAGACATTGTAAGCAAAGCAGGAACTAGCTGACGAACATTTCTAGGACAGTGTTGTGAAGAAAATCCCTTTGTTAACTGAGATGGTTGGAGCAACTCCATACTCATTAGATGTTTTGCCCTATTTGAATTCAGGTGCTACAAAATGTAAAACTGGCACTGTCCAGTATTTATTTGGAAGATAAAATTCACACACCAGTCTTAAATTTGCATTTTATACTTTAAATGTAAATAAATATAAATAAATAAACAAAATAAATAAATAAAGTCATCCTCTTTATTGCAAAACTATTTATTTCCTTTTCAAGTAAAGGTATTCTTAAAGTCAGTTTAGACCTTACAGGAGCCTAAAAAACCCACATTATAAACACCCCCCCCCCCCCAATACTGAAAAAAAATGTTTGAAGTTCAAAAAGTGTCCAACACCAAAAGCTGCTTTTCCCTGCCATTAGACATCAATGAAAGTGGCACTATCAGTTGACAAAACTGGCTTAACGTCAGAGAAGAGCAATCCTGCAGCTCTGCCAAGGCTTCTCCAAATCAAACACAACATTAAAACACAGATGACAACAAAATGGTGGGTCTGGGTGCATGTAATTGCTCATTTTCCTGTACTGATTTTCAGTAGTCTTAGGGGATATGGGCACCAGGTCCAGTATGGATTTTCTGACTTAATATCAAAGAGCTGTTGGTGCTAATGTGTTTGTGCATATGTCTCACTGGGGTTGTGTATTAAAAAGGCAGCTGACTATGTGTGATGACCACGAATTGTGTTCTTCCTGCCCCTGACTATGAAATCTGAGCCAGTGCTGGGTGCACACATATCTCTTCTACTTAATTTCCCTTGGTAGGATAAATAGTTGATCAATTATGTGTGTGTGTGTGTGTGTGTGTGTGTGTGTGTGTGTGTGTCTGCGTGTGTGTGGATGTACACCAATGGGTGCTTATTTAAATGCAAATTGAATCTGCGTTCCATCATTATATTTACAACATTTAAATAAGACAGTAAGAACCAAGGCAGAATAAGTATGAATGTGAATATCCATCCTCCTTTGCTAGGGTGTCTGAAGGCTGCCTACTGTAGATGAATAATTTATGTCAGATATTTACAGACATTCATACAGCCAATATTTCCATGTACATGTGGATCTACTACACCTGTGTGCTGAATAACAACCAATGAGAGTAACACTGGGGCAGGTGCATACATAATTAATGACCCACAAAGTCTCCCCTCTGTTAGACAAATCAAATACATATCAGTGTGTTTATGTGTGCTGAAGTTGTTGCACAACACAGGCAAACCTTTTTATAGTTGTAATATGAGGTAGCATCAATAGAACTGACAAAAGTTTAGTTTATTTCTTCTTCTGTTTTGTTAGCAAGTTCTTAGAATAATTACAGATATCAAAATGTGTTAATTTATGTATTTGTCAGCATCTGCCATTTTGAAAGCTACTGCAAAAACCTGAATGCGTTCACATATTATAAGGTGATGATCCAAATAGCAACACGTTACTCCCCAAGTGCTGAGTAAACAACATACATGCTTTGCCATTGTCTGATATAAACAAGCAAGAAATCCTGGCAAAAGATAATGACTTGGCAAGCCAGGGACCACATCAACAACTGCACTGTGGGAAGCTGGTTCGACCCTCCTAAACTGTGTTATTAACTGACTTAAACCCTGTGCAAATCTGAGGCAGAAGCTTTGTTTCGCTGTTTGATTTTCAGTGACATTTTACAGTGACATTATGCACATTCTGAATACAGTAAGTAAGATTGGGAATGTGGGAATGTATAATACAGTAGAGTATGTGAGGTTAAACAGTAGAGTACGTGAGGTTAAACACAACCCAGAACACTATGTTAAGCATTTCGGTGACTCCTCTTCAAATCACAATCTTTTCATAATCTGTGTACAGGTGGTAAGTCTGCACTTCTAGATGCATATAAACATAATGAGAGTTCCATCCCTGAACACACACACACACACATGCAGGTTGTCTGGCTAAACAGTGCAGTTAGCTGCAGTTTATCACTCCCACTCAAAGCTCTAACCGCCTGTCAACATGCTCATCGGCCACGCTTTGTTGACGCCGTGGCAACAGCATGGGCTTATTAACCCTGCTCGGTGTGGAGGATGCATCTTATCAGTGTGAGCCACTCTTCCCAGTCAGAGTGACACCTGCCTGATCCCAATCTGGAGGAGACCAGGAAAGTAAATGTGCTCTGAGAAATCACCACCTCCCTTTGTGAGCAAGAGGAGTGTGGGACAATATTATAACACACCAATATGCAGTTCTCTCTATCTAACATAAACACAGGCAGCAAGTAATTCAGTGGGTACATGCATGTGTGCCCTGTAAACCCTAAATAATACATTCTAGCTATTAAGAACTTATTTCAGAAGTTTCTTTATCATATATAGGGTCATGCGCTAAAAATGAATTAGAAGAAACCAAAAGCTTTATGTTTTATATGCTCAATTGTTATTAGTGTTAGTAAATAGTTCACAATAATGTGAGATTTTAACAGCTCTTCTTCTGTAAAGAACTCATCCCTACTACCATACTGACCTCTATACAGCTCTACTACCATACTGAGCTCTATACAGCTCTACTACCATACTGAGATCTGTACAGCTCTACTACCATACTGAGCTCTATACAGCTCTACTCAACTCTAGCAGACCTGTCAATGACTGATTGATGAGCTGCATCAGGTGGGATAAATTAGATTTCAAGATTCTGCAGGGTGGTAGATGTCCAGGAGCAGAGCTAGTGACCACTCTTCCTCTGTCCTTAATCACCACAGTGCTACTCCACAACAGAGTTCTTCATTTAGCAATGGGAAAGTGTTTCAAATGTTCAAGTACCAAGTGTTCCAGTTAGTTTAATCTTCTATGAGACTTATTTATTTATTCATTTATTTATTTATTTAATCTATGCAGTGGCCATTCATGCTAATTCACAACTGCTTTCAAACTGCAGTTCTAAACATGTGCATAATCAGTTCCCCTCCATCTTGTCATTCAGGCTACCAGAAAGTGTGGTTGCTCGGCTGCCACATTCCAGCAGAAATATCCGTTAATCGTGACAGGGTTGGTGTTAGTTCATTAGAAGACTTCAGCTCTGCCTTCTGACCTTTGACTCACCTAGATGTTATCAATGCTTTTTGCTTTCACTGACGTCTTGAATGATCTCAATTTGGTAGAAAGGACAAGTTCCATGAGGCTACGTCTCTCTCAGATGTTCTACTGTATGAACATCATCCTACTCATTACAGAGAGGTTTTTTTTTTCCTACCTCTTGCACACACAAACACAGACACAAACAGTTCAGAAAACTGAATACACTACCTTTCCTTCCTCTCTGTTTTTAGTGTTATATGAAAAACATTTCATATAACACATCCATAAACAGACATAAACCTGAGTACTAAATTATATGATAAATTACTGTATGCTTCACATCACAGATAGTGGACAAGTACAGTAATCATGGATAGTTATTTATGTGTTACACATGCGAAGAACATGGTGAATAAAATGTAGAAACAAACAAAGATTTACAGAGCTTTAAAGATTGAAAGATTTAATGAGGAAAAGACATTTTTGCTGAAGGGAAAGAAAGAGACAGCGAGGGAGATGAGGAAGAGGAGGAAGAGGAGGTGGCAGTCATGTGACGAGAAACAGAACATCTTACAGTCCTATCACACAGAGGAACCTGCAATTAGTGTGTGCAGAGAGCAGAAAGGTGGGGTTTGCCATCACTCTCTCCCTCTCCACCATCCTGAAAACCTTTATTCTCACTCTCCCCATCAGATGCTGTGTTGCTCCCCTACTGTGAGAGCTCGCACCAGGGCTCCATCCACACTCGTCTGATCCGACAGGCCATTACACAGGGAGAAGATCTGGGCAAGCCCAAATCTGTTTGCAACAGAGAGAGACATCAGCCCAACCCACATGACATAGAATACCCTGCACTTACATGAAGAAAGAAATCATCCCGGTAAGCTCGTAGGATTAAGTAGACTAGCGTGGTACGTAACAGTGTCCTGCCAACACTCTCCATAGTGTGATCTTGCACACTGAACTCCGGCCACAGGAGTGCACTACAGTCAGCTGTCTTCCATCGACCACCAGACCACGATGTGATGAGGTGACATTTTTCAGCGTCAACTCCACATAGCCTGCAGTGTTTTTACTTACTGTCTAAAGCGTCTTGGGGCAGTTAATGGTACAAAATATAAAAGCTGACAGAAACTAAGACATTATTTTACAGTACCAAAATAATCCATATTAACAATAAATCCAGTTTGAAACTGGATTTGTATCCATTACAGTCTGCTGCTGCCAATTTGCCTATACCTGTAACAGGGTATGTGGTTTGGATCCAGGCTGCTCTAATCTAGTCTGGAACACAGAACCAGAAAGTGGCTCCACATCCCTAATTACCCCTGGCTCAGTTCTGGATATACAGTAAGTGAAGATATAGTCCAGATGAATAACTCCTCTCTTACAGGCCTGAAAGGACAGGGTGATTAGTGCGTAAATAGCAGTGCACGACACACCTAAATGAAGCAGGGGAAGACGAGCAAAAGCAAAATATACATTTGCGCACACACACACACACACACACACACACACACACACACACACACACACACACACACACACACACACACACACACAGGTGTATAGCAACCAATACTAAATATAAATATGTTTGCATTGGTTTTGATTGTGATGCAACCCAGTGTGAGCTATACACGTCCACAGCTGATGTAGGGCTGAAGGAAGAAAACATAGCTCAGTCCCACTAAAACACATGAGAGGCATCCATACTGAATTTGATTTGAAGATGTTTTGCCAGCGCTCACTCTCCCTCTCTCTCTCTCTCTCTCTCTCTCTCTCTCACTGGCCTGATTAATAAACATTCGTCTCCAACCCTTCCTCCCTTTCATCTGTCTAAATGTTGCCATACTCTCCTGATTTTCCCTCCCAGCTGCTTGTAGACGCGGAGGCTCCTGGTCTTCTCTGTTACTGATACCAGACGAGACGGAGGGAGAAAAAGAGAACGACAGAGACATTATCTTGCCTAGACATGACCTTAGACTAACGCTGCCGTCAGTGTAAGAATCAGTGTGTGACCTCAGGACTGCAGAAAGAGCAGCTTGTGAATAACAGTAACATAACATGCATACCTTCACGTAGCACATAACGTGCTAACAGATACGCCATTAGCGGTGTCAGTCATGGGTCCCACAGGGGTTTATTGTATCATGTATTATTAAGAGCTGTAGAGAAGGCAGCAGTGCGTATGTATGTATGCTCTCTGGAGATCTCACTCCACATCTTTACTTTCTTCAACACTCATCACCACCGCATCCTGATGGCAATCCACCAGCATCTATCTGATCCAGCTTATCAAAGCCTGGTTTGTTCAGACAGTTGTCTTAGATTTGGGCTGGAATTGAACTCTGCAGGGGGGGCTGGTCTCCTGGGTGAGGGACAGCATCCTCTGGTCTATATGAGACCAGCTCACTGAGGGAGGGGCCCGTGACTGGTTACATCTTATCTATTCACTTATAGCCAGGTTTTATTTTTGAATGAAGCTGCATGAATCAGCAGTAATCTGAATCACGTTCACATTCAGCCAAAGGGGCCGAGGATAAAGTAGGAGGGGAGAGCATAAAGGTCCAGGATGTGGAATACTGCTCGGAGAAGGAAAAAAGATATCCAGAAGCACAGTTATGATTATCAATCAGTATTCAGTCATTAATTAAAATGCTAACATTTTTTTTTGGAGTGGGGGGGGGTGGCTTGGGCATATAAACACGCTGTATCAGTAATTTATTGCGATGTTTTTCTGGTATGGATTTTGGTCATGGTTTTTTTTTTTCTTTGTTTGCATGTCACCTGAGCCATGCACCTAGCATAAGACTGTGTGGGATGTCGCTCTGACAGAAACCCACCCAGACTGAAACAAGGACCAGAGGGGACTTGACAGGCTGACAGTAGCTGCCGGGAATGATATCTGCTTCGAGAGGCAGCGGCCCAGTGCTCGGAGTTCCAGATAATACCAGAGACAGCCTGCGTGTCTATCTGCTCAGACAGCAGCCATGTCTGTATCCTGCAGAGCACTGCCGTCATCACTTACAGCAACAGAGATGGACACTAAACAAATGCTTCATAAATAACCATCAAATGCCCCCTCTCTTCTTAATTTAGAAATGGAGAAGTGTATATCTGCTGCAATACTCACTTTGAAACACAAGTCTTAGAAAAACTGAACACCAGCAGTTTTAATTAATTATTCATTCATTCATTCATTCATTCATTCATTCATATAGTTCAGCCATGACTTTGCACTGAAACTGGACCACTAAATCATCAGAGAATGACAGCCATTGCTGAATGTTCTAGAGCGTGACTCATTAATAGAAAGGGCAGATGTTCTAGAGTGTGACTCATTAATATAAAGGGCTGGTGTTCCAGAATGAGACTCATTATTATAAAGGGCTGGTGTTCTAGAGTGAGACTCATTAACATAAAGGGCTGGTGTTCTAGAGTGTAATTAATTAATGCATCTGCAAGCACCACATAGGGTTCATTTTAAGTACCTCATAGGGCTGCTATTACCATACCTTGCATATTCATGTTATTCTATAACAAGTGTCAGTGTGATAAGGGAAGCAAGATGCACTCTTGTCTTGTCTGTGGTGGGGTAGTAAAGTCTCCTAATGCCACATTTAACTAATTCTGTAGGGTGCACACGTGTTTATCAGCATTTGTTCATTTGGTGGACAGAAATAAATGCATCTGCACCAAAGTGGGCTCAAATGTTGTGACATTTCAAAGAAGTTGCGATGATTTTGAACCCATTTTGTCTTAAAACACAGAGTTGCTTCACTTAAATAATTTCAATAATATTGCAATTAAATATTAACTTTATTCTCATAAATGTCTTTTTAAAAGGATTTGTAAAACGTATTATTAGAAATGCAATTTTCTTGTGAGGAAAAAGTTAGGACACCCCCATATTTATTACTACTTAAAAGGCCTAAAATGATCATCACGTGCACCACATCAGATGTAAATGATTGGATCATGGTTGGAGAGGATTTTGGAGGAGACTTGCCTTATTTAAACCTCACACATTATTTTGGTTCGCTCTCGATTGTTGAAGTGAGAGGTATCACCATGGTGGATCCAAAGGGCTCTCTGAGGTCTTCAGAAAGAAACCTACAGGTAGCTCTTGCCACAGTTGATATCAAAGTGCATGCATCTAACATTAGAAAGGGACTTCACAAGTTTAATTTTCATGGAAGGTGTGAAAGGAGGAAACCCTTGATGTCCACAAAAAACACTTCAGGACAAGACTACAGTTTGCTAGAGAACATACAGACAAAGACCTGCACTTCTGGAACAATGTGCTTTGCACAAATTAATCAAGTATTTGGGCACAGTAACAGAAGACATGTTTGGTGCAAACCAAACAAAGCATTTGAACACAAGAACCTCATCCCAACTGTGGAAATGTCGTGGGGCTGCTTTGCTCTAGCAAGACCTGGCAAGACCTCCATCACAGAATCCATCATGAATTCTTCACTGTATCAGAGGGCGCTTGAGGAAAATGTGAGACCATCTGTCTAATAACTGAAGCTAAAGTGGATCATACAGCATAACAAGGACCCAAAACATTACAGTAAATCCACCAAGGAACGGCTCAACAGAAAGAAATGAAAAGTTGTGGAATGGCCAAGTCAAAGCCCTGATCTTAATTCTATTGAAATGCTGTGGGGTGACTTGAAACAGGCAATAAACCCCTCAAACACCACACAGATGAAAAGATTGTGCATGGAGGAGTGGGAAAAACTTTATTCCAGTCAATATCTAAGACTGGAATGTTAGATGGTTATAGGAAACGTCAAATTGAGGTTATTTTAGCCAAAAAGGGAAATGCCATCTATTAGGGCATTATGATGTCCTGACAGTAGAGTACGTGTAGTAGTAGATTCTTTCAGTAAGAATTGGTATCTTTTTTCTATTTTCATTTTTTACTTGTTTGTTAAGTAAAACAAAGACTTTTTTTGTTTTGTTTTTTTTTACAGTAACATCCCCTTTATCTATATAAATTGCTTAAAAGATCAAGTATTAATATATCCATACTTCACATTAAAGTACTAAATATTTAACGTACTGTCCTGATTTTTTCACATGACTGAATATATATCAGAATTATGGTTGCCATTGTTAACAATTATTGTATTTTAGTACTGTATTATAGTTGATGTCAGATTGCCTCTGGAAGACTTTTCATTTATGATTCGAGCCACCACTTCCCAGGCCAGTTTGATCTAATCGGTGCTGGGAACCACTTCAAGTGGCACACATTTAGGTGCGAAAACACTGTACGTCTCTGATAAGTATGCCAGAGGTGGACAGAGATAAGGGTCAGCCTGCTATCAGTCTCTTACTGGGGGAGGGACACCCAGGAGCGGATAAGAAATAATGAGTAATAATAACATTGTGCCTCTTGTGATGGGGCCCCAGAGTTTTGAGCTACGCCACTGCACAAGGTTAGCGCGTGCAGAGAGAGCTGGAGGCCTAAGAGAGTTTAAAAGCAGAGCGAACCACCCCTTACATAGATCTACAGGTCACATTATATTAAATGATGGCTACTGTTCATTGCTGTTCATGGTAGCAAGTTTGGTTTTAATTCTTTAATTCAGCAAAGTAGATGTGAATGAAAAAAAGAAACATTTTAATGATATCACATTATAAATATTTCAAATATATACAAAATCCATACTGACATCCTTAATTTAATTACACTGAGAAGTCCCAAACTGTGACAGATAATGTGGGGGATAGCATGTCATGCTCAAGTCAGCCATTCAGGTTTTCTATATTCTTTCTTCACATACAGTGTTCTCCTGCCTCCCAGTGAGCACCCTTTTGACCAGATGGTGCAATAGATGGTGAAACTCAAAACATGCCTTAGAGTTTCACAACAAGATTCTGGGCAGATGGGGGCCAAGTACACCAAGTACCCCTGGGGCCCCTGGTCACCAAGTATCCATTCATCAAAGGGCAGAATTTTAAAGCCCTCATTAACAGCAGCATTTAAAATCAAGGCTAATTAAGGTCAGGCTGCAATACGCGAGCAATAGGGTAGCTAAGAGCAACAAGGAAGAGGTGGGCACAAAAGAGCGAGACAGGAAGAGCGAGACAGGAAGAGCGAGACAGGAAGAGCGAGACAGGAAGTGAGACAGAGACAGAAGATGATGAGGGAGACACCTAGATACAGACAGAGAGGGAGTGAGTGTTACCTTAACATTAATTCAGTCATGCCAGCATAACCTGCAACATCAGGTTTTCATACATTTTTGCTCTGAGAATAATTGCTGATCTACATTACTGAGATACAGCTCATAGCCTGTAATCTGAAGGGCATACTACTCTCTCCTCTGAATTCTTTAGATGGCTAATTCAGAATTAGGTGATGAGAATTAGGGGATGATTTCAGACATCAGTGCACATGTGTAACACTTTTTTATAAGCTGCATTCAGTCCAGCCCGATAAAAGAGGGAGACGCCCACTCTCGCTCCCTCTCCGTCTCCATATTCATGAGGTGTGGTGTGAAGCATTCGACCAGATGAGAGAACATACATAACAACAGCTGATTCATCTCGGGTATCAGGTGATTCATTCACCTGAGGTGTTTCCTCATCTGTGTTGGAGATCACCGTGCTGACATGAACACAATGATTTTCCTCATGTCTAATGATCCAGGCAGAGGAACGTCCCTCCTGTTATGTGTTATACTGTGTTGCATGAAGTTCTCATGTTTCCATGTCTGTTCATGGTGGTCTCAGACGGCAGGGTGCAGGAACCCTTCTTTGATGTTCTAATGCACCTGCATGTGGTTTGTTTCAATTGATCTGTACCAAAAGACTTTACAAAAGCAGCTTTAGAAAGAAGAAAAACTCTCAAAAGGTGGGGGAGAAACATGCAGCTGTACAAAGCACTTGAGAGATTGTGCAATTTACACAAACTCATCCCTTTCCTCTGAGAACACTTATGAGATCAGAGGAGATGGAGCAGTGGGCAGTGTTGAAGATCGGGGTCTCATTACCATTGCAGCAGTGAAAGCAGTACAGAAGGTGTTGTGCTACTCTCTGGGCCGCAGAAGTCTGACAGTACAGCTGCATGGCTACTGGCTTGAGCCGCTAACAGCTACTGCTCTGTATGTATATATATATATATATATATATCTATATATATATGTATGTATGTGTGTATGTGTGTGTGTGTGTGTGTGTGTGTGTGTGTGTGTCTAACTACCCCTGAAGGTTGTATAATGTAAACCAGCATTTCACTGGTGATCTTTTAATTCCACCCATTCATGAACAGATATTGAAATGATTGCGGCTTCTCAACCATTTGTTCCGGACCATGGCATCTGTTAAACTGCTGTTTATATAATCACTGCAAATGTCACAGCTCCTCCCAAAGCCTCTTTCAAACGACCACACAAGTGCCCGTGGTATAAAGAGCAGTTAGCCAGGGTCTGACTGCAATGGACCGCCCTGCAATGGTATAAATAACTAACTAAATTATTTATTTCTCCTCCACATTCAGATATGACCAAACGGTCCTCCCCAATACTTGATTTTTTTGTAGCGGTTCTGTTGCAGCCTGTAAAACACGTCTAATGCAGACACGTCGTATAGAGAGTGTCAGGGCTTAAAAGTACTTCAGCTTTTAAGGGAAAAAGTCTCACATCAAACATCAGTGAGAGCTTCTGAGCCGATCAGATCAAAGGCGGTAACGTATGTAGTTTGGCGTATGTTCCTTTTAACTGACAATTCTAGAAATGGTTTGCATTTGCTGGTAACGTCACACCAGAGAGACAATTTTAGCTGGTGTTCTAGCAATTACTATCTTACAACCTCAAATTATTCTGGTAACGTTTAGAATTTTCACCCTCAGTAATTCAGTTAGAAAATAAAAACTACGACAAAACACAAACCTATAAGGACAACGGAATCACGTCATCTTACTAGACACTACCCTCACTTTTAAACATGACAAACCTCAAAGATATCATTGTTACTACATGATATATCACACTGTAGCAGTACCTCTAATAGTGGGACTACAGACTATATAGAGCAGAAGGGGGTTCCATTACCCAGTCGGTATTTTGAGATGCGATGTTGCCTGCTGCTTGCCAAGTCTGCCCTCTCCGTCAGTGCTCTCCTGTTTTCCGCACCTGATTTCACAGATGAATTCACTATATACTGATGGATGCTGTGCACTAACCTCTAGGCTATGCTGCCCTGCTGTGTTACCATAGAAAATGTATTTTATGTTTCAGATCTAACAGAACTACAGCACTTTAACCATATAGGTAGACAGGCAGATCTGCCATGAGTGTTTTAGGAGTTTTATCTCATTATTAAGTTAAGACAAAGACATGAAGTATTACAGGAAATCAATTAATTTTCTCTTTTATAGATGTGCATGGTTGGAGCTGTGAGGTAACTTAATTTTGGGCCAACCTTTTTACGAGGCTCAGGATAACCTTGCTCTGATGACAAAGTGCTCAGTGACATGGCTAGCAAGAAAGGCCTCAGTTATACAACAACAAAGCTGAACACTCAAAACTCCTCCAAGTCCAAAACAGGCTAAAAAGCACTCTGTGTTTCTGAAGAAGACATCTTAAAATAAACAAAAACTTATTACCACTGAGTGGTTAAAATGTTATATTATGTGGTCTAGTATGTGATTAAAAATACACAATAGTTAAAACATCAGACATGATCAAACAAACAACCAAATATATTCATCATAAATGAAGACCCAGCAGGTGGCCACAAACATTACACTGTATTCTAATTATCTCTACCTTACGCTGTCTGAATAGAAAACAGTCCCCACTATTCTCAATGTGTTTGGCTGCTAACGCAAAGATGACAGCGTGAACCTCTCTAATTAACCAGCTAAAGACAGGCGTCACCAATAGTAAGAGTAATTACGGTTCACTGATGTTGAACTAAAGCAGATGTAGCAAAGGTACTCTCTCAGGGACCCCATGAGAGAGTGTGCGTATGTCAGGGTGATAAGAAGGTAAAAAACAAACAAAATCATAAGTATGGTGTTATTTAAATATGCTGTTATTTCAGTGTGGTGTTATTTAAGGTAGCATTGAGTACAGCACTACTCTTACAGACAAGAAACAAACCTGATCCAGGATCAGCAAACATGTACTGAGATATTATCATTGAACACGACCACTGGACTCTCCTGCCCTTTGACAGCAATCTCTAATGGATTAAGAGCAAGTCTTACCATGTCAGATAATGTCAGGGATTTGCTATTGATTTACCTGTCAGGTCCATGGAGGGACCGGTCTGTGGGCTAAAGGAAGCACCAGGCAGCTCAAAAGGCAGAAAGTAAACACACTTCCCATCCAGAGAAGCAGCTAGCATGACAGAAAATGCTATCAGAGGTGAACAAGGCCAGGAACACATCAGAGAATCTCTCGAGGAAAAAGTGCAACTAGAACATCACTTCCTTAAACGTTGTTACAACATTAGCTGTTTGAGCCAGTATCACGGCAACGCTAAGTGGTTTTAATCACCATTATTCATGACTTCATCTTCATGTTGATTCCATTAGTATCAGCAAACCATAAACCTTTTGGTGGTGTGTATGAGTCTGGAATGAAGGAAAATAATGTTTCATAAACATCAAATCCATAAATGCCTGCTACTCGGTGAGGGGAGAGAAAGGCAGCTTTTTTTTTTTATTACATCTGAAGCACCTCCAAGAATGCGTCCACCCTGCAGGCCTTCAATAAATAAGCATTTATTTCTCAAAATCATGCAAGTCCTTCAGTGTCTTTGAGTTTCCCTTACAGGTTTAACACATAGTTATGTATTCACAACCCAGAACAGCACACTCACTTGTGACAGATTATTTTCCTATGAGTTTTTCTTTTTTTTCCCCCATGGTCTTTGTTATCAAAATTCTTTACATGAGTAAAATTCCACAATATAGGTTGGCTTGAGCCAAGTTGTTATTGCAATGGTTTTCACATTGTTTCTTGTGAAATGAAACAAAAGTGCTTTTTTATGTTCGATGGCAATGGAAAAAAAAAAAAAGCAGCTCAATGACTGGTGTGATGCAGTAAGCAATTATCTATCATAACACAGTAATACTTCCTAAAGATACACATATCCGAGGGCTCAGATAGTGGTATCAGTCGCTTCAAAGCTTGGGTCAGCTTCCTGGTCAGAAGAAGCAGATGAGGGATGGCCGGGGTTTCCCTCTGCTGCCTCGTGTGGACAGTGTGGGTGGTTTCCCGATGGATTCCCTGAATGAGTATTGCTTCAGCGTGGTTCAAACTCCATTCAGACGAGAAAAAAAAATAAAGCACATTTCTACGGCATCTCGACAGAGACATGGGAGAAGGCCTGCACAGACTCTTCGACCAAAGGAAATGTATTCTTGGCTGATGACACTGGTTTTGAAATATACAAGAAAGCCCACAACACTTGGATAGCATAGAGATATCTTAAGTGATCTTAGACCTATAAAACTTTGCGTGACGTAGGTCATCTTGCGTCTTTAATTTTTTTTTCAAACGTTCTCCTTAAACTTGCATAATAAACATGCAAAAATGAAACTTTTTCCCCAGATAGTTTTCTAGAACTCGTATATAAACAGTTAACTCTGCTGTTGCATAAATGCATTACCAAAATGAATGAAGAAAAACAAACAAACAAACAAACAAATGGGATAAGAAGGGGTGAGGTGCCTCTGCTATGAAAACCCAGCAGGGATACTAAGGTGTCCTGTGGTACAGTCTCTCAGTCTCTCTCACACCCCACGTATTCATACTGTAGCCCTCAAGGTTTAGAAACTGTCACAACTCCAGTCACCGTCGTACAGGTACAAATGGTCTCTCTAGACAAACCCAATCCCACCCCTACACTTGCAAGGACACTGGCAGAGTCCCCAGTGCAGCCACCTCTCTCTGTAAGCCCGTTTGCATAGCTCACCCTTTTCTTGGTAAGGCACTGTTCTCCTCTTTTGCACCAGGCCAATATCAGGGTGCCTGTCTTTCTTTGTCCTTTTGGCCCCCATCTATTCATGCATCCATCTAATCTACTCATCCACTCATACACTGATTCTTTCATTCATCACTCCCTTCATCCTTACAAATGAAGAGGTTGAGAATGAGAGAGATAATTGGAATCATTCATGCATGCTCTGCTAGAGAGAACTCCTCTTCCATCCACCGCTACCACCAGATGCTTCCTCCATCTCCTGCTCCTCTTCCTCCTCTCTCTATTTTTTTTTGCTTGTCTTTGTGACTTAATAATGCAAATGTAGAATGAAGAAGCACTGAGGACAAACATCTCTCTCACTGTCTCTCTCAGCATGTGTGTGTACGCGCCCCAGAGGGTTCTGGGAAGCGGATAGTCGGTGGAGCAGTTCAGCTATGTACAGAATCACAAAAGCATTCCGAACAGTCCCTTCCTCCACAACGATCGGCCAAGGACGCAAAGTCCAAGGGACTGGAGTCTCTCTGTGTGTGTGTGTGTGTGTGTATATATGTGTTTTTTGTGTGTGTGTGTGTGTGTGTGTGTGAGTGTATGTGTATGTAAATCTATATAAGTATGCAACCTAACCTAAGAATTAATTTGGTCTGTGTATTGCATGTCTGAGTGAGTGTGTGAAAGTTGGAGTTTTTGGGACACTTGAAGATGAAGAGGTGTAGTATTAAACTGTGTCTGTGCTGCAAATCACGCTCTCCTACACGTGGAGCGCACAATCGCTATTGGGAAAAAAACGGGAACTGTGCCTCTTACCCAGCCTGCCTTGCGATGGACTCCAGAGAGCTCACCTACGGAGTTAAAGGACAGGAACTCTTCTCTCCAAAGCTCTGAGCTGCTCGACTCATTCGCCTGCTAATCAGAAGCCTGTTTCTGTTTCGAGTTTGGTTGCCTTGTTTTTTTTTGTTTTGTTGTGTGTGTGTTCTTGTTTTTGTTATTCTCCTTTTAACCATCAGAGCGCAAGGTCAGCTGTGTTTCCAGATGGATAGCTCTGGACTGCTCTTTAAACATCAGAGTAAAATGGATTTCCCTGTGTTTCTTATACGACTGCACGGAAGTGTGTGTGACTGAATGTGAACTGCTGCTCTGCTGAGGTCTAGCAGAGAAGCTGTGCTCGAGGGGAGGGGAGGGGAGGGGAGGCGAGGTGTTCTCCCCTGTACTTGGCCTTAGCCAGTATGCTTAGCCCAAACTTGCCGCCTGTAGCACGGGCCAGCAGTACAGAGCACAGATCTGATGGATAGAACGCTCTCCATACTGACGCAGTATTCCATCATAATCGTCCCTTTACTAATATATTAAACATAAATATGTTACAACATTACTACTGTATTTTGTATGATATACTTGTTTTTTTTTCTTCACCAAACAAGCAAAGTTTTACCAATGTCCTTTCGAATGAGAGATGGAGGAGATGTAATTTCTTGTAGGAACAGTTAATTGGCATTAAATAGAAAAACGTTACGTGTATTCTCAGTTTCTATGGCCCAAGTTTATGGAATAAAACAAAAAAGTATAACAAGTCAACTTTCCAGTGTACAAGTGGGCTGATATAAGATGCTATATATTAACATCTGTAAAAATCAAAATGGTGGCGCTAATCATTTCTGGTTGAATATGAACTAGAGAGTGATGATTAACTTACTATGAATGTTGAATTAAAACTTTTAGTGAAACTTTTGTTTTTTGGCTATTGATGCTTTGTTTGTTCATTTACCAGGGTACTTTTTTATCTTTAATGACTGAAAAAAGTCTTTAGCGATTTCATTATTGCCATTTTACGAAAATGAGGAAAAATCTTTTTCTTTTTTAAACGTCGATCAGCTAAGGCTCTTACCGTAGTACTTTTTGTCCTCCACTAGATGGCGAGATTTACTTGTCACAGTGCGTATGTAACGTTGGGACGGTCTACTTCGCACTACGTGGATTTCAGGATGATAAGGCTTAAACTGGATACCGTTTATTATATTTATTATTTTCTTTCCACATACACGCAGAACTCAGATCCAACAGGAAGTGCTTGATCGTTGTGTGTGTATACGGCTCAAAACAGGAATATCTTAGTACGCAGTTAAGAGTAAACGCGAAGGTTGCCTTGACTTACTGATGACTTATTAACATCATTATCTCACTTCATAATCCAGTGGAAAGTAAAGTGATATTAATGACATTCACGGCCTTTTAAAGGAGTGTATAGCAGACTACAGCAGAACAATTCCATTGTGATCTACGGCTGAACTGGGGGCTTCCCCACGGAGTATCAGCTTGTTAATTAAGAGAGCTAATCTTTGCATAAGTCTGGTCCCAATGAGAATGCGTGTTTACGAAGTGAAAGAGCTCTCTCCTTTTCATGCCTCTCAAATCCTTTCATGTCCTCTCTCATTATCTTTAGTGGCTCGCCTCTGAACCTTGGCGTTCCCTCTGAATTCCCTCTGATGCATCTTTTCGCCCTGCAGGGAGGAGAAGGCCGTCTAGCACTGCCAGGGCATGTCAAGTTATTAACATAATACTTGTAATTCCCCAGCATTCGCTCTACAGAGCAGTCATGCGTGGAAAATTTAGTCGTTCTTGTGACAGAGTGGACATTGAGGAGCTGAAATGTAGGATATGAAAACTGAATGGGGAAAGCATTCGCGCGCGTCGTAAGGGAATCCAAACGTGCACTTGGGTATAAATTTCGGTGCTGCCTTTCCTGTTCCTTGCCTACGCCTTTTTCGCCCACAGGAAACGTTAGCGGTACGCCGCGTAGAGGGCCACTTGATGAAATGGGAAGTGATGATGAACTACAACAGTGACAGACAACACAACGCACAGCTGGTTGCGGCCAGACAGAAATTGGGCAGATGGCGCCCAACTGCCAGAGTGGTCACCCGCACCGAACGATCAGAAATATGCCAAAGAGATCACAGAACCGGGCTGTTTTCTCAATTATGACGTGACCTCGGTTCTGTCTGACAGAAAGGGACTGTCATTTACAAAACAGCTGCTAAACAAAACACCATATCCAATAGTGGTTTCAATACTCTTTTATGGATTTGTTTTTTAATCTAGTTGTTGAATCTAACGTATACAATGTTCCTTTAGGTTAATAAAATTATCATTGCATTATATTTTTAAAACAGCTCAATAACCCATAGTGGTTCGAAATCCATTGTGTAATTTCTGAAAAATGCAATAGTTGGGTCTGAAGCCATATATTCTGTTAATTAAGAAAATGCTTCATTTATTTATCGCAGTGAAGAGATTGCGAAACAGTTAGCAGTGTTTAGACGCGAAAGTGGAAGGCCAGATTAATCCTCGTCTTTTTTTATAGGGGTGGGGGGGCGGTCTGGGGGGTTGTCTTATTCTGGGAAAAGCAGATCGCAATCAGTACTTGGGAAGCCTTCTGTGGCGCCACATTCCTGTTGCGTCCCGTATTTCCTAACACTGTATTCATAGCCATACCGTTAGATGTCAGTAAAAAGCTTCGAGTGCGTCAGTGGTAGTATAGTGAGGAAGTTTGTGTATGTGCCTGAGACGTGACGCTGCTGCATGTAATACATTTGAGTTCTAAGGATGTCAGCAGTAGTATGTGGCGGTCCCGGGAGGAGCTGAGCAAACAGCCGTCATGTCAGACAGTTTTACCTGCTCTTGCGGGATTCATACAGATAACATTTGAAGATTACAAAATTACATTTCGCATACCAACATAATATCTATACAACCGAAATATTTAATAGCCTGCTTGCGGTATTAGCTAAATTTTGTAGGTGTATGCTTGTCGTCACGTTTGTCGGCCAATGCGGATTGAACCAAGTCATCATCTCGCCATCTCTCGGCTCTCGCAGCCAGGTGTAGAGCAGCGGCGCGTTGAAACCTGTAGTCGGGTCTCGCAGGATTAGCACGATGTATGTAATCGTTACGTGCTGTTGGCGCCGATGCAAGTTATGACCAAAAAGGCCCACACCATACAGAGCCAGGTGGCGATTGGTCTGTGCATCGCCACTTAACTCAGACAACCTATAGTTAACCTTACGTCCACCTTCTGTGCTTCAACATTAACAAATGGGCAAGAGTTTCTTGCCCTCTTAGTGTCGAATTACTAGCATACTTCCGAGCACTAAACTGAGTGGAATAGGACTAGGTCTTTTCTGTCTGTTCCAGGGGAACTCGCCTTTCCGTTCAGTACCTGAGAAAAGATGTTTAAAACTCATGGTCATCGCTGTCAACGAAAAAATTAACTCGCTACTGGCTTATTTAGCGGATGAGTTCATAATACAGTATACTGCTGCTCTGCGGCAACTGTTTGTGACCAGTGGCGTAGCGCAAAAATTGTGGGGCCCTACGGTTTGATGACGGTGAGCATGATACGAGATCAGTTAGTGGAGCACACTTTAAATCCATTCTAAAATAGAAATTCACATGGGAATAAGCTTTTACTACTATGGAAATGGTAACTTGCCTGAGAGCAAGCTAAATCTATGACAAGCCATAACTTACTTGTCTGACGGTCCGATTACAGAGCAAGGCTAAAAGCGGACAGCCGCGTAGAAATGCATGTTCGTGATCCGACGCTTATTGTGCTGACAGTCCTAACATGGGTGTGGCTTCAGCTTAACACACCTGCTTTTGCTTGGGTTCAGAGAATCATCTGTAAAAACGCTCCAGAATTCCCAGAGATTAAAGAAGTGTGCAAAACATGCAATAAAAAGGGATGAATAGCATGAATGTGGTAGAAATAGTAGATTCACACTGCTCTCTCTAAAACACAAATCACCGTCATGCTTGGGTGTCACCTACAGAAGAAAATAAGTGGCATAAGGATGTGCACAGATCTCAGATAGCCCAATAAGGCCACAGAGGTGTACAGTTATCTTCTACTACATATGGAGGAATTGCTTGCTACCTTAGCTGTACCCACAATTATCTCAATTAACCTTGAAAGTGCCTTGCAACTGCCATCACACCCTGATAGCTGAGGTTTAACAGCATCCATAGCACACAGGGGCCTACTGCACTTCTGCTGCATGCCATATGGCTTGGCATTCGGCCACAGTGGTGTTCAAGACTATGATGTCAATAATTCTAGAAGGTGTGCCAAACGTTCAGAACTAGCTTGATAATATAATATGTTTCGTATGCACGCAAGCTGGTACCGCAATGCTAAAGAAACTGGCCTAACGTGTCTTCTCTTTGAATGGAAAGGAGTATCAGTTCAGATAGCTCAGTTTTTTTGGATAGCCTATGATTACACAAGGCATTAAACCAGATACAGAACATGAATAAGCTATCACACAAGCACTTACATTCTTTCCTTGGGATGCTCCCGTGATACAACAAACTCATACACAGCTATGCAACAGTGGTGGACCACCGCATGTTTGCACCCACAACAATGAGCCATCACAACCTATGTGGTTACAAAAAACTTCTGAAAACCGAAAGCATTTTTTTCAGTTACCCTGCTACTCATATATGTAATAGGTGTGTGAGGTCTCTGAAGGCACCACCATCATCCAACGGTTCTCCTCAGAGAAGCTCCACACAAATCATTATACCAAACAACATAGTGCATTATCCTTGCCTGCTACAGTACATAGTTTGTACCCTACTTATTTGGTATGTTGTGGGATTCTTACAGTGCAATGGTTATCCCTCATTATGTTTTGGGCACAGTAATGAGATAGTGTCTGAAATTGTTCACTATACTGACAAATTCTGTTCCTTGTAACTGTACTCTGCATAGTGATTCAGATTATTGCATGTAATGGATTATGAATAAGGCACAGTTTCAGACCCAAATTATGTAACCATTGGGCATTGGACATGCCAATATGGTGAACTGGCCACTGAGAATGGCCTCACCTTTCACTAGATAGTCTATCAATGCATCGGCTGTCCATTTCTTTATTAGAAATCAGTGGTTGTTGTATGTGTGTTTGAGAAGTGATGCTTGCCTGTTGGAATACATTTATGAGTTTTAGTTAACTTGAACAAATTGAAATGGAGCAAACTGGAGTTAAGAAAAGCAAAAACATTTTCTCAAGTTCATAGCCAATGGAGTGATGGATGATATTTAACCTTGGAGGGGATGTTCAGCCAAAGGTTACCTGAGACACAGTGACACATTGGTAAATGACTGGAACAGCATCATCATTTTTTCTCTGTCTTGTTGACATTGGGTTCTGAGCCCGGGGCCAGACCTGAGTAGCTGTTTCCAGAGTCACCTGCCATGAAGAAGTCTTCCCCAGTACACACTGGCATGGAAGACAACGTCCACTTGTTCCTAGTATCCAGTCTCCTGTTACAAGCCTATGGTTCTATGTCTTCTCAAGTGGCTACACACCCCAGCCTGGTCCTGTGTCTGTGCCCAGCCTGTTCTTCACCAGACACTCTGTCTGTTGTCCACTAGCTTGCATGGCCTGTCCCACCCTGCCCTCCCCACCTCCCAACCTGCCCTCCCCACCTCCCAACCCCCAGGCTTGCAGATTTTGCATTGTCCCCTGGTCATCCTGTTACCCTCTTCTCTCCTGTACTCGTCTGTCTTCTATCTCATTGAGACATGTTATGTTTATCCCTGCCTCTGCTATTTCCTGGCTAATGAGATGTTGTGTCCTTTGTGTCTCACCTTTAGGTCTGGTTTGTCACACCTGGACGTTGCACCTTAGAGGGGTGCAATGTCACGATTTGTTCTTCTCTTCTTGTTGTTTGTTTCTCTGCCTTCCCTCCATGTGTTTCTGTTTACTTCTCAGCTCCGCCTTTGTTTTCACACTGGCGGCTGGATAACTTTGGCTGTGAAAATTGCTGAACCGTTTACAAACACAGTCTGCTTTGTACTTACAAATGTCACACCTGAACATTTATCTGACCTACTGCAGTAATGGAACACCTCCGATTCTACTGAAATGATGTTCTCCATGATTGACAGTAATATAAATCTGATCCTGTGGCTTTCTTGCGACTTAAGATATATTTTACCTTCACTATTGTAGATTGTTGACACAATTATATGGTTATATAATAAAACTGTCTAAATTTATACAAAACTCAACATACTTGAATATCTCATGCTCTACTATGTTGATGGAGCAGTATTAGGTTTCAGCTTGCAGTTTTCTATGCTTTGCAATGTTAAAAAAACCCACTAATCTGAACCTGTTCAACCAAGTGAGTTCATTTTGAGTTTGGAGCAATAAACATCTTGACTGTGAGAGGGCGCAGAAGAACTGATAACAGAATGAATGTTGCATGGTTTCACATTAAAATTGATATTTAAAAAAGTCAAAACTAGAGAGAATTGTATGGAGGTGAAATTTTGTCCCCACCACACCAACCCCCAACATCCTTAACACCATCTCCAAATTCCTCAACACAGTCTCCACCTCATACATGTGTTACCTAAACACCATCCTCTCCTCATGCCCCATATGCCCCAACAATACTATCCTACTATACTGCCCAAAATGTCATTTTTTCATCATGTAAATTTTTTTTTTAACATTTGTGTTGTTTTCATAATCATTAGACCTAAGTAGGTTCACTAGTATACTAAGGTTGAACAGAAATATAATTCACAGTATGTAAATGTAAATATTTCACCTTACATTTTATTCCACAATTCACCACTTTGTCTTAAGCAAGAGACTAAAATGCTCAGTACCATGCAGCATGTCCACCCATTTTGATCAGAGCCAATTGTTTCCAGACATTGCTTTTGGCAGTGTTCGTGCTTTTAAAATACAGGTGAGCAAAATGTATTTGGTTTTCATGTAAAAAGAGATTTTCACAATATGTTTAAATGCACTGTAACCATATATCCATTCCTCATTCTGTGCTAAATAGAATTAATGCTGCTGGCAGTATTTATCATTGTTGAAGTAAAAAAAAAAAACAGCTGTCTAGACAGTGGTTCCCTCGGAATCTTTTCATAGTGTAGCCAGATGGGGCCAATGAATCTTAGTGTGGCACAACCAAAACCGAAAGCCAGAACTGAATTTCAGGAATTCTATTATGCTGTTGGAGTATATAGACTTGTTGTGATGCAGTAACTTTGGCTGGCTACGCTTGTTATTTTCTCTCACATAAATTATTCTAAGCATACATCATTGATTGAAATGGACAGTACCTAATGCTATATATCAGACAGAAGCATGTTATGCATATACAAATCAGTTCTTCGAAGGGGTGGCCACTGGGGGGACCAGAGTTTTGTATAAAAGTGGCCGTGGAAAGTCGCCCTGCTCTGACTAAAGAGGTTGCCGCATCTGCAGAAAGCTGAGCTGAAAGTTTGAAACTGCAGGAGCGCAACGCGGCAGAGCCTCCCCAGGAGGGTGATGCTCACCTGCCCGCACATGCTTCAGTGTGAAGTGAGCTCAACAAACCTCCGCTAACCACCATCTGCTCAAACCACGCTCCTCACCCACTCAGAACCAGCCAATCTCACAGTCTAGCAAACAACGCCAGGACATAGCTGGCCCACAACATGCCTCATTAATCCCACAGACCCCGACCTGGAAAAGGTAACGTCCTTCACCGTGGAGAAAACATGGCAGCGGGAAACTTTTCCCTTTTTTTTCTCTCTCTCGACTGTTGCTTTGTGTTGGACAGCAGCACTGTTCTCTGGGGTAATTCATCATTCATTCGAAGCTCCCACTCATGAGTTGGTGTTCAAAGGCGCAGAGAGGTCAGAGGGTGAATGCTTTGTGTCGGAAGGAAATCCCACAGTGATATAATAGACAATATGAACACGTAAGCCTGCACAGAGCCTTTTGATGTCATTGTGGATTTCCAGGGCTGTTCTCAACCTGAAGTGAACTACAGGATGAGAAGGCTCTTTGCACACAGGGATGCAGCAGTCTGTGCACAATCACATTTGTGTACAGCTGGTTGGTTTCAGGTTTCTGATTCAGCGGGGCTTATTAAGTCATAAATTTCATGCTTTTGTGCACTTCATGGTTTCATATTTCATGCAATTCTATTATCATAAAGAATGGGAAAGTGTGTTCTTAGTTCAGGCATAGGAATAATGCATTTCACCTGATAATCTGATGGAGGCGTCGTTGTTCAGAGAATAAGGTCATCAATGGAATCCAAAAACATCTGTTGTGACGTGTATGTGTGCACGCGTGCGCTTGTGTGTGTGTGTGTGTATTGTTTGACCTATATTATCCTCCACATTATCATTACATATCATAAAGCACACCTACCAGCTGGAGCCCCCGGGAGCATCTGATGAACATCCAGGGTAGTAAATCTCATGAGATGTCCACTACAGAGGCTTGTTTTTAAGGCCTTAGGTAAGGCCACAGCACTGCATGTCTCTCTCTACGACCTACATGTATCTTCCCCCGCTATTGACTACACTCAGAATGGCTGATGTTCTTCTAGATTTTATGACACTACCTACCCAAACCTTTGTTATGGGGAAGTCA
Source organism: Sternarchorhynchus goeldii (assembly GCA_028565775.1). Taxonomy (NCBI): domain Eukaryota; kingdom Metazoa; phylum Chordata; class Actinopteri; order Gymnotiformes; family Apteronotidae; genus Sternarchorhynchus; species Sternarchorhynchus goeldii. The sequence goes on from JAOXYF010000010.1 coordinate 5,661,444, forward strand.
CAATGCAAATTGATGTCACAAGCAGATGCATCCAGCCTCCATGAAGGTCAGAGACACAAGTAACAATAGCCAGGCCTACGCAGGTTCTACAGCCCACTATGCTGTTAACGAGAACGCACGTTATGGATGACGCACAGGCCCGCTGGCACGGTTAATGTAGCCAGAAAGCGTAGGGGTGGACAATTCCGCTTAATGGCCACTGTTCAAGAAGCACCTGGATCATCAACCTCGGTGGCTCGTCAAAGGACATCAGCTGGCTGGTGTGATGTATTTTATGACTTTTACAGTAATTACAGGCGCAGTTTGCCTCCCCTAATTGCTTTCTATCACTGTCCTTCCGCATTCCACTTGCTTCCTGTGAGGTGTGTCTTCCTCCTCTTTCCCATTGTTAAGTCCCAGGGCTCAACCTTTGTCCGTTCAGTTGAATGCAGGCCACATCGACTGCCACTGGCCGTGTAACCAGCTCTTTTCTCTCCTCATGGTGGTCCCTCCAGTGAAGAGCAGGAGCCTGTGCTCACAACACTAATGTGCAAAGAGCAACAGTACAGTGCTCTTTAACACATATTTAATATTGCAAAACACATGGCAGGTGAAGTGCAGCTCGTGTTCAAGGACGAGGCATCCTCCACCACTGCACATGCACTCCTCCCACCACCAGAACTCCATTGGTTCCCCCTCACTGTTTTTCTGATTGATCCCCTAATCTCTCAGGACAGACGTCTGCCTTCAGTCCAGCTGCAGGCATCCAGCACGTGTTCCGAAGAACAGGAGAGCTTCCAAACATACCATAACCGGAGCAGGACTCCTCACTCCACTCACTACAGGCTACACCCTGTTCAATTGAGACTGATGCTTAGCTTTAACTTGGTCACATGCTAACCGCTTACAGCCACCCTTACACTTCTCATGCTGGTGATGAGTGCAGAGGGTGATGGTGCAGTGATACCAAGGTGTTGGCAGGGGAAGAGCAGATTGGACCTGACAGCATGATAAGCTTAAAGAGCTTTCAGTCAGCAAAGCAGCAACCAGCTCTCATTTCTTTCACCGGCGACGAGTTGTTAGGTACAGTGTGTTACTGTAAATCAGCAATCATTTTCCAGTCATGTCAGCACCTAAGCTACGAAACAGGCCTCACACAGCTCAAGGCCCTCAGGCCGCTCTCTCGGCCAGCAGTGGGAACTGGCAGTGGGAACCTGTCTAATCAAGTTTGAGAGTAAAAAACACCACAGCTCATAACTCAGGGGGTTGGGGGATATTTACAGCCCTTCAAGCAAGCATTGGAACTGTGTTTTGAATGTAATGAGTAGTTGATGATAAATATTACATTTCCAAAGCTGGTAGAGACATTTTCTATTGCACTTGTCCTTTTTGGCAGTAATATTACAGGCAAAACTAGTCCATTTAAGAATGCTTGTGATAGTTGTTTCTAGGAGCTTGAAACAGTCTGTTTTATCCACCAGTTCATTGAACTGCATAGCTAACTTCACAAAACAGCAGTCTGCTGTCTGTTTCCATACTACGCAATCGGGACAGTTTACAACCTGACTTGCTCCGTGCAACTTTTGCAAGACATCACTGTCACACCTTACATCTTTTTTAAAAAATCGAACTCTATTCATGTCTTCTTCTAACATGTTGGGCCCAGTGATCCAGCAGAACCTTCCATTAGCAAGCAGAACTACCAGCTGTGCGACCGACTAAAGTCTAGCTTCAATGTGGGACTTCTGAGGAAACATTTTCATGGCTTAAAATAAACATTCACGTTTAATTTTTTTCCAATATTGTTTACAAGTGTTTGGGTATTCTACATTTTTACAGCTAACAAATTGTTTTCGTTCTTTTTTCGTGGGCGACGAGGGTCCTGGTTTGTCACATAAATGTTGGTGTTCTGCGAGCGGGTGTGGAGCCGCTGTAATAAACAGAGGAGACTGCTAATGTTATCAAAGATGTCAGCGTACGACGTCAAAAGCCTGGTGTATTCATCATGGACAATCATACCAACTCACTCCGATACATGCCTGGTGAATGGCGCATTTTGACTGACTTCGTGGCAGGACTAATTTAGCCAAGATGTTAACAAAAACGGGCGACCAATTTTCATGATATCATTAGCGTTCATTTATTTTGATATTAGCAGACTCAGCATTCAGTGCTTCAAAAGCTTCCGGAGTGTTAATGTCTATTTTTCTGACGGATTGTTAGGTTGTTTTATTTCTTCGCTTTACCAGCACGTGCCGTTGCTCCCGTTGGTCTATTTTAAAAGCCGCTCTTGGAAATGATCGCCAACTTCCGGGCAATTTACAAAAGAGAGTTTGCTTCAATGGAAAATTCCAGCCCGTGAGATCCTTCAATGCCAGGTTTATCTCTCACACTGTAACTGAGAAGAGTATTACTCTCGAGTTGCCGTCGTCTTCCTCTGTTACATCTGTAGCAGTGTAGCATGCGAGTTGCGTCGCACCCTGAGACGTTGCTTCTGTTTGCCTGAATAACGCCGCTCGTGCCAAATCTACGTTGGTATGTGCCTGGAAAACGACACATGTAGCAGAATTTAGCAAAGATGCTAAAAGAAGAAAAAAATGTCAACGGGGACCAGTTTTCACGAGATTATTTTAATTCATTTATTTTGATATTAAGAATGTCAACATTCAGTGGTATTGTTAAAAAGCTTTCAACATTTTTACTGCCGGATTCTTAAGCTATTTATGTTTTATTCCGTCACTTTCCCAGCACGTGCTGTCGTTCCCGTCGGTCTGTTGGAATGTGGTGGGAGTGGTGGATGCCATACCGGCGGGTCTCGTACTCTTAACATGAAAACACACACGTTCGGTACTATGCAGTTTATGCAGGAATGTGGCCTATAAATAAACCCCCCAGTGATATTTCCAGCAGTGCGGTTAGTCAGCCTGAAGTAATTTGCAGCCGTTTGCACGTGCTTAAGGGAGCAACATAATGCGTCACCCTTCGGGCTCGGCCATCTGGCCCGGTCGCTCAGATCCACTTGACCGCATTTATATAGGAAACGCATCTCACGAGCAAATCGAAAATGTATACCAGGGATAACTACAAACAATTTCCAAACCAGAGCAGGACAATGTAATAAAAACGATATTACTCGTACACACCACGACCTGCCTAGTGATTTGGACAATAGCCAAGAGTATGTTAATGTAATGAGTGAAAGAAGGGGCCTGATTCCACACTGAGCTTAAACAAGTGAGAGTTGTGGATGTTCATTACATGTCAGACCCTCTGTGTTTGTGTGTATTGATATCTTTTCTACCTACTTGTTTTCTTCCTTCATTCCCCTGTATAGGCTCATATTTGGCATTCTCTCTGGGCATTTTCTGCCATCTTTGCCATCTGTCTTATCTTTTGGTTAAATTTGTCGGTCTAACAAAACAGATGAGGACATACTTGTGGTGAAGAAAATTCAAACCTTGAGCAACACCTCCCCTGTTTAACCACTTGGCATGTGTTTAGGGGATATTTAGTAGGGTGTAAATGCATTATGAGTTTTCCACCTCCTTTGCTTGTTAGTCTACCACAAACCATTTAAACAGGATGCACATTGTCCCAGAAAATTCACCATGCAAGCTTTATAAATAATCAGTTATCTAATCTGGGCTCAACTGAAAATTAATGATTTCCTTTTTTTAGATGGATTTTCTCTGCTGTGTGTGTCTGTGTATGTATGTGTGTGTCTGACTGTCTGTACTGGCTGCATGAATGTGCATAGAGGGTAAAGGTTGTGTAGATACAAGGTTGGAACCACTGTGTTTGTCTCAGCTGTTTCAGTTCTTTTTCATGCCTTTATTATTACGCACAGTGATTATGCAACATGCTGATCTCCTGTGCTGGCTTGCAGCTTGCCCTACATATCCTCCAAAGCTTTAAGATGCCACGCATTGTGTTCTCCTTTCATATGTAAACACATTTCTTTTCATTACTGTTTTTGCCAGACGCTTTTGTGCATGCAGATTTACCATAGTGGCATGTTATTCTCAGGTAACCTCATGGTTGCGCCTACAAAACCATGTCTGTTGTAAAACAGAAGCTCCAGAGGTGTGATGGACTACTATAAATGTTTGTTGAGTCTCGGGCACAGGACATTTGTCCTGTAGTGACCTAAAAGGAAAACAGTGACTGAATTTGAACCCATAGCCATACACTGTGTGAATTTCTTGTGAATGTAGAAATGCTGATACTTGTGTACAGTATAGAGTACTCATCAAATGGCACTGCATAAGCTAATGTCACTCTTTCCTTTCATAGCCACAGGTACATGGTATTCTGTGTAATGAGATAAGCGATAATAACGTCAGGCAGGTCACATTTTGTTTTGGACTGTGCCCGCTGCTAGTAAAAATCTTGGAACAGGTTCTTCAACACGTACCCTTTTAATTACACAGTTCACTGTGCATGACTCATGTTTCTTACACTCAATCAAGAAGTGCAAGCTAATCATTGCTTTGGGTTACAGAGAGAGGCATTGTGTTTTCTCCTCTGAGACAACGTTCTGGTTTGATGTCCTACAGTATTGCAAACTACTGTGGGACTTCAGGCCATACAATCCCGTTGCATTAATCTAAGCTTTGTTATGCCTTCACAGTGCATTATAAAACAATATGATAAGATAATGGACGGCTTATCTTGGATAGTGCATAACAGTGCATAAAGCTTTATGGTAAATGTCAGCATTACCTGGGGGACGCTGATTCTGACTCTAATGAGCAGGAACTGATCTCAGTTCAGGAGGGGGCTCAGAAATTCTGACCTTTCTCATTCCAGCTAAAGGGCCTTGTAAAGCACCAGGGGTTCCATAAACTTTGTAAGGGCCAAATTAGTTACTATCCAGCATAGTAGCTGACTTTTTTAATCATCAGCTACCACTCTTGGACAGATTCTCCTCACCTCACTCACACAGCAGATTATGCAATATCTCTTTAGTTTGCCTGAGGATTCAGTAATATTTTGAACCCTCACATTCCATACCTGCACATTACTGCCAACGTGGATCCAGGTTTCAGCATGAGAAACTTCATAGGACCGCTTAAGATAGATTACTTAAGCAGCCTTACTGTACTTCTTGGAGGTGACACAGATATCATCATATTTCAGATGGGCTTCAGATGTGATATAACAGAAGCCAGCTGCCTGGCATTGTGTTAATGTAAGAGAATGATGTTCATGACAGCCACTCAGAATTTTCAGAAATTTTCCAGAAATTCGTTTTTAATAATGACATCTGTTATGTGTTAATAATAACACCAGTTTAGACTCTCATATTATTTTCTTTGTTATGCCTTTTTATTTTGGCTATTTATCTATCTATTTGGTTATTTATTTATGGTGTTTAGGTCCAGGTTTATATAACCATATAACTTATCAGTGAGTCTTGTATGAATAAATGCATACTGGAAAATTAGAAAGTGAAATATTCACAGTAGCCATGGATCAGTAGTTTTGGCCATGACAAATCTGTTTAAGTTCCTAGTTTCATTCCACTTTCTAGTCTCTGCAAGCTGAAGACAGTTAAAGACATAGAGTCTACTAGATACGGACATGGATGCAAGTTTACAGTTGTCAACCATTCTTCTGCTCATCGCTACAGTTGGGAAATAAACCATGAAATGTTATGTATTCCATCCATGTATGGATCCTCATTAAAATCCCCTCTTCTGAAGATACAATCGAAGGGCATCATGGTAAGCAGAGTGGAAGGGGGCGTGGCCGCGGAGCGGCCCACCGCGAAAGAAGCGAGCTCGCCGAGCGCCACACGTGATCCCGGCTCCCGCGCCGGCGACAGGGGCTGCTCTCTGCTGGGGCAGGCGCTCTCGAGAAGCCCACAGGGCCGTGTGTGGAAAGAGTAATTAGCTTCCCACCGAGGACGGAGGCTTTGAGGGAACCTCCCCTGCTGAGCGCAGGACGGCATGAACATCCTGCCTTCACTGTCACCTCTGGGCTCCCAGATGGAACTGCGCTGCCACTGTGCCTGTCTCCTGCTGGGTGGCCCACATCGCCTTTTCTTAAGTGCTGGAACTTTACAAGTTCTTTAGAAATAAAGGGAATATCATTTCTATGTTCTGCAGTTGCTTTGTAAGGAACATGTTAGTCCGAACCTGGTGGAGGGCGGCTAGAGAACAGCGCAGGTGATTCCTTACTGCATGTGCACTCATCTGACATTCCAGAATTTACCAGTTTTTGAGCAATTGAAACCCATCTATAGTGTCTCCAGGGTGTTTTTTCCTGCCTGAGGGGACAAGGAGCACACTCCCTCCCTCACCGTGAGTTAAACTGTCCACACTTTCGTCTGTGACTTCTCCATCTGTTTCATTCTATTTGCCAATGGAAAATTGCTTGCTCTGTGCCAGAGTAACAGGGACAGTATTTCAGCTGACCACTGTAAAAAGGAGAGCATGATCAGAGGCCATGACATTTTGGTAACAGTGTGTTACACCAAACTGTTGAAATGGAAATAAAGTGCATCTTGTAACTGTAGTAAAGACTATGCAAAACCTTGCCGTAGTTTTTCCACCAATTAGCCTTGACAATTGAAAGTGACAGAATGAGACCTTCCAGATTAAAAGAATGGAATTTCGTTTGGTGTTTCATGGCATGTTCTGGTTATGTCATCCCTCTTCAGTGCTTTTATTTTACTAAGCATCCGTTTGCATTGTCTTTTTTAGTGATCTGTTGTAGTGTTGTAGGCAGGCTGTGACGCACTCTCGGCGAGACAAAGTCTCGAGCAGTGACTCACAGCGGGCTGCATGTCAGGCTGTATTGTCCTGTGGATTACATACAGCTCTTCAAACTGGAATAACTACCCATTGTCTGTGCATTGTTCCTTTTTACAGGCTAAGAGGAGGTTTTTAATCTTACAGTTATCTAATCACACCAGGGTTCTGGAATCTTTACCTTACTGTTTCCTTGATCCAAAGCATGGGGAAAAGTATATTATATCTATGGGTAATTAATCATAAATTTATGATGAAGTCTAGAACTAAGGTTAATTACTGACTAAACACGTCTCACAGAACATCTATTCAATTAAGTTGACTTTCATAACAAGTACCAGACTCCATTTTCAGCTTTAAACCAAATTAGCTGCTTGCCATATCAAGATGCCCACCCGTTCCAACACAAAGGTGTAACAGGTAGGCAGATAGCAAAAAATAACAGTGGGTATTCAAACAATCTATTCATTATTGTTTTCTAAATGTTGCAGTATGCCTACTGATAACGAGGGGAATATATTATGACTGAAAAGACGTCAGAACCTCCCCCTCAGTTAACAACAAAGGACCCTTTGTCTTGTAGTTCACTCCCTTATCATTTTTGTTTCATAACCTAGCAATTATTCCAGTGGCTGCATCTCAAGAATGATTGGATTTATGCCTCATGTCACAATTTGAGGGACTGGAGGTGGAGGTCACTTACAGAAATGTTCACAAGGCCTTTTCACAGTTGTAATAATTCACTAGTTGGCATTTCGTCTGCTTAAAATATTCTATTAGCCACATGTGGATTGAGGCTTAAAATATTCTATTAGCGACATGTGCGCTGAGTCTATGAAGCCACTGAACAAATTGCACGTACTCACCTTTATGCAATTGGCCCCAGTTAAGTGTAAGGCACGCTGCTGTTGGGGTAATTACGCCGGTGGGCATCTGCTTTCTGCCCCGTGCCACCCATTCCAAGTAGGTTCCCCCATGCCTGGAGATAATGAGTGCACAAAGCTGCCATTATGGCCTGTGAAGAAGTGGCCCTCTACCCTGGGCGCAAACTTGTCTCTAGACTTGTGTCTCATTCACAAATAGTTTTCGCAGCGGGTCAATGGCAGTTGCTAAGATCCTGCTCTGGCTGCCTGTTAGCACTGCCTCCCCTCAAGCCAAGGCTGGGAGCTGAGAAAGCAGGGTGTGCTTTGTCACGCCACAGCAGCAACCTGCACTTTTTGACGATTTTTTTTTCCACCTGGGTTCAAGATGGCTGCATGGCGATGAGTCACTGGGGGAGGGACGTATGTTTATGTCTGAATAGATGCAGACGACAATTCAAACAGGAAGTTGAGGGGCACTTGAATAATGCACGGTTGCTTTAGCAACGCGCTGCATCACCTCAAACTGTTAATGGTATTGTAGAGTCAGGTGGCGAAAGAGAATAAGAAGGGGCTGCCTTTCAGAGTGCAGTGTTGTCAAAAATAGCTAAAGGTGAGGAAGGCTGGTGCGGGCTTTAAAAATTCACTGCTCTCATGAATAGCCAATGAGCAATTAGCTGAATGCACAGCCAAGAGCAATTTAGTTGGATGGTAGCACCTTCTCTTTGGGTTGTATACCTTACACACAGGCAATCCATGTGCAGTCTTAGGCTGCGTGGGGATCCATTTTCATGTCACATTAACTATTTAAAACTCAAATGTATTGACTTGAAAAGAAAATGTCCTTTTGGCCCCTGAGGTGTGTGCAGGCTCCTGGGGTGTATGCAGGCCCCTGAGGTGTGTAGGCTCCTGAGGTGTGTGCAGGCCCCTGATGTGTGTGCATGCTCCTGGGGTGTGTGCAGGCCCCTGAGGTTTGTGCAGGCTCATGAGGTGTGTACAGGCCCCTGAGGTGTGTGCAGGCCCCTGAGGTGTGTGCAGGCTCCAGGGAGCTGTTCTGGCCAAGACACTAGCACACTATTCATCACTCTGACGTTTCTGATGAATGTAGATTGCAATGCTTGGATGATTACTTTATCAGATGCTGGTAATGGATTGCTTCATCTCTGATTTACTCAAGTAAATTCTCCCTGACTGATATTAAAATGAGCATCTTTAGTTAAACAGCAGAGAAATGTCGTTGTCCTAAATGTTCAGATCATGTTCTGTTAGTCGAACTTAGACATACTACTAACTTCCCTTCAGCTCGTATTCTCTGAAAGCTTCTTTACAACGCAGTAAGGACTCTCCTGCGCACAATGAACAGCGCCTCACATTCCACAGAAGTTATAGCTAAGACACATCTGAGGTCCCGTGTTATCATAGCTCTCTGTGTGAGCGTCTACAGAATGGCAGGGATATGACATCACAGTTGGGACTTGAGATATAAGATGATGGGGACAGGATTCACACGAGAGCTTCCATTGTTGACCCCACTTCTCTATTACATTATTAATAGTCTTCAGTGACGATGCAGATCACGATGTCAGAGTTGCTATTTTGGTGTTATGCTGTATTGTTGCATTTTAAAAATGAAAACAGTATAAAAGGATCTTCTGTAACTAGATGAGTCCATGTTTAGATTTATGTGACATTATCAGCAATTAGTGACCCTCACCGCACATTAACCTGCTGAGCGTAGAAAGCACTTGGTGGTTTATACGTAGCACGGAGACGCACAGTGAATAGGAAACTTGGCCAGAGTCCTCCGCTCTCGGAGCAAGTGCGCCACAGAACAGACTAGCTCTGCGGCTCACCGCTATGTGCTAGTGCTCCTGCTGTTTATGCCAAAAACGAGCCACGGGAACATTTTGGTTTAAGAGCAAAAACACAAATGGCGGTCTCTAGAATAAACTGCAAAGACAAATGCCCTGCCAGTCATATCGTAGTAAAAGAAGTTCGAATGAAGGTTAGGGGCCTGTGTCTGTAACAAAAGGTCGGTGCGCACCAGGCCACCACATACATGAACAGCACACGTTATGAGCCCTGGGGAAGCAGATCGAGCTGGCGTACTGGAATACACGTGTGCATGTCTCTAAAGAGAAGAAAATATTTGTGTGTGAAGTGTCCAGTATATTGGTTTGTAATAATACCCTCCACCTACGACAAAATTCCTCATTGGAAAGTGTTGGGAAACACAAACAAGTAAAGAAGAATTTCAACCCTTCGGGCCGTGCTTCGTCAGAGCTGAACGCATTAAGTGCAATTAACTCCTTTCACCTGCTCGCCTGTGCATACATGCCTGGTGGACATACCCAAACTATTATGCTGCTCTTTGAAGGAGGCTATCCAGTTTGATTGAGAGCAGTATATTTATTTTAGCACTGAATTGGCTCGTATTCTCTAATTTAGTCCACTGTCTGGAAGAAAATCTGAATTTATCCATCGGGTTGATGGACAGCCGTGAGACATTGCTTCCTGTTGTCGTTTTGGATTTAAAATGGCTTCCCTGCTGCTCCAATAAGCCAATTGTAAACGTATCAGTAAACCTCAGAACACTAAACTCATTTACAATTGTTTGCACTGGTGTACTTCACCCCATGAGAAAACAGGTGCGTTAGAGCAGAACACATTACAGTGTGCCTGCTACAACCAAGACACAATGGCCTGAATAGCCAGAATAGTTGTTGCGATCAGAGTGTCCTTGGCTGTCCTGCTAAAATGTGTTGTGTATGAGAGTGTGACAGCATCAATAGGTTGTAGTAGACATTTGCAGTAATGTCCCTGTGTGTGTGAGGAGAGTCTCACTGTCCTACCCAGTGAAAGGCCTAATCTCTCTTTCCCAGCCAGAACGCTCTGGGGAACCTCCTGTGCCTAATTAGCAGGACGTGGACATGGCTTTGTCCTTCTGCCATTATCAACACCAGCTCAACTTATGGACAGTTTTGCTGATAACTCTGAGGACTGGCTAGCTGAATGTGTAGGCCAAAACACACATCACTAGTGTCCAGACAAAACCCAATTACCGGTTCACTTGTGGGTAGAGTAAGGCTTATTCACGGACATGAGCTGAACTGCAGTGATTTGCATGGCGTGGGAGTGGAGCCTGTGGCATTTCCTCAGTGACTCCCTGACAGGGGTATGGTGTCAGACACGGGCCTCTCATGAGAGTTAAGAGGCAGTGGGAGACCAAGATTACGCATCTGATTCGTTACAGCTCAGCCAGGGACTGGGAATGTATCTCTGAGATTCTTCAGTCTTATTTAGTCCCTTGCATGAAGGACTTGCAGTGTATGGGGGTGAACTCATTATAATATATATAATTTTGAGATTCACCAAGACCCAGAGATGTGAGGGTTGCGCCTGTCACTCTATACTAGGACTTATTCCATTCTATACTGGGACTCATCCCTTTCTATACTGAGACTCATCCCTTTCTATACTGGGACTCATCCCTTTCTCAGTACAAAAGCAGTAGTGCTCCATCAAAAATACATGGATGTTCAAATGATATATTTACAGATGACAACAGCACCTTCTCTGTTGCTAGAAACAGTTTTTCACTGGTGTGAACTTCAACTTCGATTTGCCATTTTTCAGCTAAATGTGGATGAATGTAGCTCAAGGGTCAACTCCGCAAAAGCCACAGTTGACTTGTCTTTGTGTTTTAAAAGAGCACGTAAAGATGACTGCGGCTGACAGTTTGAGATGATTTGGGCCTGCCTGGAATGCTGTTAGTGTCTGTTATTATTCCATCTCCATAGTATTCCTGCACGAGGGTCACGAGAGTCAAACTGTGAGTGGCAGGTCACGTCACATCTAATTGTCGTGTTTGTGAATTCTCTCTAAGCCAGTGATTGGTCACAGACAGGCGTCTAATCGGCAGGGCTGAGGGCGTGGCCAGAGACCTAGGCGGGGCAACCGTAATGATTCACTAGGGTGCCTCCTAGCATGAAGGAAAGTACAGGGAGGCAATGATCTTTTCAGGGCCATCTATTACAGGACCAAGCTCTACGTGGTGCCACTGAAGTCTGAAGCTATAAGCCCTGTGTTTTATATTTCATTTTCCAAATGCATAGATAAAGAGAGGTAAAAGGTTAAATGAAATGATGAAATTTCAACTCTATTAGGGATCAAACTTTATTTGTTTACACGATTCAAGACAGGAAGATGTTCTGAGCATGGTTTAAGGAATGGTTTAAGGAACCCATTTTAGACCAGTTTAGCCATCTACTTAATTGTTGTCAGTGTAAGTTACTTAGATATTAGGGCTATTGCAGGTGTCCAGTATTAAACATAGCTGGTCTTCCCCTCCGATTAGAACTAACATTTCGGTGCAAAATACAGATGCTAGAAACTATTTCATAACTCTTGACTAATCTGTGTTATAACCATATTTTTAATGATTTGCTTCTCTGAGTAGAGATTTGTAATCATTCTTACCCACTCACAGAGTACTCTCCAAAATATCTGGATTTTCTACAGTGACTAGTTACAGGAGGAAGTTGTTGGGGGTTTTTTTTGGTCATTAATTAGCATGAATTCAAAGGAGCTGAACTTCCACTGTCTCATGATATAAGTCATCTCAAGATACACAATAAAACTGTGCACTGGCTACTGCTGCGATTTAAATATATTGTATGACAAATGCCAGTGATGACTCAGTGGAAGGGTAGAGAGATTACTGTCAACCGTGCACAATAGTCACCATGGTGCAAATGTGTAGGCTGACAGTAGCGTTATTTTGAGCAGTCGGATGTGCAGTAGGCTATATTATGAGGCCAACCAACCGACTCAAAAGTCATTGTTTAAATGCAGCTAAAATTGTTATAGGTGATATCCCACACTTTTGTTGGCTTACGTAAGGGATTGTTCAAAAGTTATGCGAATATTATGCAAGACCTGCACTGTAATGTGTCTAAAAATGACAAAAGGTGGGGGAAATATATACAAAGAACCCATCTAGAAACTGAGGTATACCTAACAAACAAAAACTACTGCTAAAACTGAATTTTAAACATTCCGTATTAATTCCTCCCTTTTTAAGAAGTTTGAACATCACTTGCATAAGGTGTACACTTTCACATAAACTGTTAATCAAAACTAAGGTGGAAAGGAGCTTTTACAAATATCAAATATATTCACTTGTTTGTGTTAAGTCATATGCTGGGTCAAAAATACCAACACAATACTGTCCAAAAATTACCTTCGTATCCAACCATTAGTTTCCTAAATTAACGCCTTCTGTGCAAAATCGCTAGCGTACGTAATCTTGTCTGAAATAAACTGAATGAAATAAACGGGAGACAAGAAAAGGTGTAAAATCCTATCTAATTATCTCCCCTAACAACGAATAAACTCCTTAAATGAACTTTTTAATTAAATTTCATTGCTTTCTTTCTCCTTAGCCTGGATGTTACTGCTGTGAGAAATTGACTGAATTCGTCGGCTAGTTGTGCATATTAATGAGCCCCAGCCTAGCTTTTTTAAAAGCTACTGCTCAACAACGTTTCATCAGATCACAAACAGCGCGCTCAACAGTGCGAGTGACGTCTAGCGGAGCTCGTTCAACCTGCCGACTTCGTAAGCCTCCGAGAACACAAAGATTCAAGACCAGGGAGAAAGTAGACGTTGTTTACACGTTATATCATAAGATATTGACGTTTGAAAGGATAACGACATTATAGTGCATTTGCGTTCCGTGCAGCACACAGGCGGTCAATTTCAAGAAGGTCCTCAACAACTACTGGGATGAATCGTTGCACAGCCGCGTTTCTTTTGTTGGTCATTGCCTTATACTCGCTGAACACAGAAGGTAAATGTTTTCTTTTGCTTATTTTTTCCTTTCCTATCTCTAAATACATCCGACTGAAGTTTACGCGTTTAACAAATCGATTTTCCAGCGCAGTACCAGATACTTTTCGGAAACTATGCAGATGTCACGTTTTACTCTGTTCTGTTTGGATCTATGAGCACTGTAAGCTAAATGGTAAACAAACTAGAGCTTCGTGCAGGGCAAATATCAAACCATTTTTAAATGTTTAGATAATAAATTTATTTTTATTTGTTTGTTTATTTATATTTTTATGAATTTGCTCCAAGATAAATCAATTTGCTCTGGAAAACTTGGCCGACAGCAAGTTATAGCAAACCTTGCCTTGGATGAGTTAGTTTTGGCTTGTGTCCTGCAAGGGAGGATGCTAAGTGGAACAGGAGAAGATTGATGAAGTGGAAGATGCAGGTCACACCTCTCTTTCAGTGCCAGCAACACAAACAGCTGCTCACCATCCATTTACCCTGCATGATGGAAGTTTGCTGGAAACCATTAAATGTCACTTTGCTGGAGTGCCAGCCAGTGACTGTTGGATGTTAATATGTAGTGTTGGTTGCTCTTCCATTTCCAGCAGTTTTGTCTTTTCTCAAGAATGGAACAGCTGAAGTAAATTCACGTTAAACACAATCACTGTATGATTATGTATCTCAACCACTTCCCATTTCTTCTTACAGCGTACAAGTGCAGATGCACACGGAAAGGGCCGAAGATACGATATAAGGACGTGCAAAAGCTCGAGATTAAGCCAAAGCATCCGTTCTGCCAGGAAAAGATGATATTGTAAGCTTTTAAAACCTTCCTTGTTTTTGTTTTTGTCTCTTTCCCTCTCTTCTTTTTTGTCTCTCACTATGGTTCCTCTCTCTTTTCCTCCTTTATCATTGTCCTTCATACATGTAGTAAACCATAGGCAGTATAGAGTCAGCCCGTGTGTGCTGGCTGTAAGTATTGACCTGACAGGCATGGCCAGCACTGAGAACTGTGAAACGCCGTGGGGGTGGGCAGCTTACCTTATTTATTATTGATATTATAGACCAGCCGAGCCAATGAAATTCCAAATGGGATCTCATTAGAACTTCTTGTCACAGGTGTTGCAGATTTACAGTCTCACTGTAGAAATGAATTATTAATTCTCATTATCTCTGTGACTATCCTATTACTTTGAGGTTTTCTAATGCTAATAAAATAGTATTGATTTCAGCCTAGAGCATAGTAATGTTTCATTTAACTGAGAATTATAGAATTAATTAAAACAAATTTTAAGGGTTTTATTGAACAAAAATTTATATACATCTAATTCTTTATTATTAGATAGGTTTCAGTTATGTGAACTGATCAGGAGGAACTTGTATGTTGTTTTGACTTTATGTAACTTATGTAAGTTAAAAACCTGAACGGTAGATATGCGCTGTAGACTGTCGTTTGCAAGACTGTATGTATTTCTGCCATCTGCTGTTCTTTTAAGGAATTGCAATGGAGATAAACTTGCAATAAATATGTTCGTTTTATTTGGCGCTCATACATGAAAGAAGGAAAATCATCCTTGAATTTCCATAATTTTAGAGCGAGATGATTATTTCATCATTGTATTACATGCTGTTGTGGCTGTTTTGAAACAGAACCTTTTCAGTGCAAAATTGCTCGGAAGAATACAAAAGTACAATGATATGAAAAAAAATCAAACGAAGCACAGTTTTGGTCATTCATGGTCATTGTGTGATAATACAAATATCATTGTGTATTAAAACAGACAAGCTAGATTACAAACAGGAGATCTGAGAGTAATTATTTTCTTTGCATTTAATATAGTCTCACTATTAGTCAATGGTGGAAAGTACGCAATATTTCTTAATGCATGTCTGTCAGAAATTATGGGTCCTAGTCTGAGTGGAAAAACAACTATGCAGGACAAGAGGCTTCTCTCTCTCCCAGTACCTGGTAGCAGCCTCGCTTTTAAAGTTTAGCATTCTAGAAGCTTTCTCAGCCACATATTAGTTCACTCTGCTCTCACAGCCTAGTCAGGAGTTGGAAGTGAACAGAAAGCTTTGCTGGCTACGATGGTGAATAATTATGTTGTGGAAACAAATACTGGAGATGAGTTTCAGCCCCGCTGTGCTTTGGAAAAGGATTAGCTTTGAGTGAGGCCTTACTCAGTATTTTCACATATTTACATAACTTCTAAAACGTCGGCTATTTTATTACTGTGACATATGTTATGAAAAGATTGTGGTCTTAGACTCTGGTGACGATACTAATCTGTCATCCAGCAAGTGTTGTACTGTACCAGTCTGGGGGCATATTAGAGTGCCTTTGCGCTACTTGGAAAGCAGCCAGTTTTAACTGCACTCTGCATGCCTCCTTTGGCCTGTTTAGGATATCTTCCCAAGTCCCTCCACTGCATGCCATAAATCATAGAGGGACTAATCCCACACAACTGGATACATCATTAACAGACTGGCAGAAGAGATATATATATATATATATCCTAACAACAGTCACAGTATAATTCAGTTATCTAACATGATCTTTCTTTCTTTCTCCTTCCCCTTTTCCATCACCATATTCTTTTGATTTTCTCTCTCTTTTTAGTGTCACCATGGAGAATGTGTCCCGTTTCAAAGGCCAGGAATATTGCTTGCACCCCAGACTGCAAAGTACTAAGAACCTGGTCAAGTGGTTCAGGATCTGGAAAGACAAGCACAGGTAAAATGCACAATGCACCAGGAGAATGGGAAACAGAATGGATGATCCTCTTGCTGGACTGTATTACCTCTGACCACAAAGGGCAAATTCCTTGTGCTGTGTACTTGTCTAGGATGTTCAAATCCCTTTGGCAAAATCCCTCATCTCTACAAATCACCTTAGTCTGCATATATTGCATAGTTTGATGGTCATGCTTAGAGATCAGTGATTTTAGAATGTCAACCCACTGAAACTTCTAAAATGTTCTAAAATTATTTTGTTTTCCTAAAAGTCATATATAGTAGTGTGAGCACAACTTTGAAAGAACTCGAACTGGGTTCTTTGTTTTAACATTTATAAACAACAGAAACGTCTATTACACAATAGAGCTGAGATGTTTAAAAGTGGATTTTATTTTATATACATTTTAGAGCAAAATGAGTGTTCCGTTCCTCTAAGATGCAGACGGATGGTTTCTTTGTTTCACAGGGTGTATGAGGCCTAAAAGCCGCATGAGTCGAAGTGCTGAAGCTGTGGCACAGTGGAATGTACAGTACTACCAGTGGAACTGTCAGCCAGCAGAGGAGGCGTTTTCACGGAATAACGAGGCAACGTTTAGCAAGCGCAAGAGACCTTTTCTTCAGGAACAATGTCTAGAGAGACATATTTACAAAAATGTAATTAGCTATATTTCAAACATAATTATCGTCCAAAACAAGCACTATTTATGCCAAGTATCAAGTTTGCAAGCAAGACAGCATAGA
Source organism: Sternarchorhynchus goeldii (assembly GCA_028565775.1). Classification (NCBI taxonomy): domain Eukaryota; kingdom Metazoa; phylum Chordata; class Actinopteri; order Gymnotiformes; family Apteronotidae; genus Sternarchorhynchus; species Sternarchorhynchus goeldii. The sequence goes on from JAOXYF010000010.1 coordinate 5,678,350, forward strand.
AAAAAAGTGATCACTACCTTTTCAGATATGAGATGTTTTCTAGTTATCTATTCTTGGTCTGAAACATTGTTATCAAAACATGCTGTTGTGTAGTAGTGTGCTGTCCACATGGTTCAAACAACATTGAATAACTGATTTCCTTTCCCAGTTTTTGTTCCTATGTGAACACAGATCAAACATATTTTATATTATATACGTATTAGAGTAATCTGGTGAAATACAGCACACAAAAAGGAAAAATATTGATGTGACCTGTAAAAATAATCCTCTCGTGAGGGTTTACTCTGTGCCATGCCACCAGCTGGTAAAACGAGTCAGTGGGCAATTTTTCAACACTTTCACTTTTATTTGCCAGGAGCATGTCCAACTAGGCAGGTTTACTAACTCTCTCAGTTATTCAGCTACGTGTTTTAATTGTATCAATCTACACCAGTCTTGTTCTTGCTCTCTTGTTGAACATGAGTTTCTCTGACATTCTGCACAGGTATGTTCTCTTCAGTGCATTTTAAAATAACATATGATTTAGATACAGTATTTGAGGCAACATGTGTTGATGCCACTCAAATGATTCCTACAAACAGTGTGCTCTGGTTCTGAGCTATGAGAGTTGAGGCCTACAGTCAGTCAGCATGTTTGCCTTGAAACGTTATATTAAACAATCCCTTTCACCACCACATGTGGCCCTCTTCTATGAGGTGATATTTTTTTATTATTGTTCTGGTATTTTTGCCACTAAATGGAATATTTTATTTTTCTGCCATGTAAATCAGATGCATAAGCATACAAGTAAGTATCTTGTAAATATAGAACATTTGGTGGCATCATTTAGAATTTCATAGTGAAGTTATGTATTGTATTACAAATGTTTCGCTATTTAAATATTGAATAACAGTAATATTGGAGTCTTTGTGTTTGGATTTACCAACCAAACACTGTACAAGCACAGCAATAAAAAAAATATTTAAGTCACTCTGGCTCTGTATCTACTGCTTACTGTTCTTTCATGTTATTCTCTTTAGTGATATACTGTAAATAATTTATATATCGAACTATGGCTTTAAATGTGGCTCTTTCTTTTATATATATAGTGACAGCAGGTGGCGACAGTGCAGTGCAATGGTGATGTTTGGAGTTGATGTTCGTTTGTCGTGTTTACACCGTATACTGTTGGACCCCCTTTGAGGATTATTAAAAGCGATTTTTTTCAGAAGAGCCCTACTCTTCTGCTATTTTTGTTATTTCTCTATTCTAGCGCAATTTAATAAAGTAAATGGTTATTATTGGAAAAATAGGTTAAAATGTTATTTATGAACTGAACCAGTTTTGCAAGGTTAACCATGACTTGGAGAGCACAGACAGATAGATGGATTAAAATCAAACGCGTAATAATAACCTTAAAACGTATAAATTAATCTAATCATATACCTGTGCTAAGATACGTGGGGTCTTGTTTTCTTGGGTTTTTGTTTGTGTGTGCGCAGGAATAGGCACCTATGCATTATACGTAGAGTGAAATGCCCTCAAGAAGGAAACGAACTGCAGTCGAAAATTCTAGAAACAACAGTTCAGCGTATGCATTTTGCAGAGATGCTGCTGGAGGAGGAGAAACAGCTAGGGATCTGTGCGCCTGAGCGCTGAGAGGCGGGGACAGAAAATTTGGCATCTCTTTCGCCGTTGTGGGTGTGTAGGCTGTACTGTAAACGAATTCGCGGCGAGCTAAAGCTTTAGCTATCTCCATTTTTGAGCAAACAAGGAAGCAGCTGGGAAAGAGCTGAATATGCCTTCTGCATATTTTAGCTAGTGCTTTCGTTCTGTGTTTTATAAAGGAGTCCACTGGGACAGCAGATTTCAAAAATATTCTATTGCTCTCGATTGTCGTTGGATTTGACCTGGTAAGTGCATAGCTTAGCTAGGCTTTTCAGTGCTTAGATGAACTGACTCAGTAGCTTGCTGTTGCTAGCTGTATAGCTCGCTAGCAAACGTTCACTGACTTGTAGCGTTACTGTCCGTTGCTAACCTAGCTAACCCTAACTAACTTGTGACCTGCATGACCAATAAAGTAGGACCTATGTGTCTTTCATACTTATTCCTAGTTAATAGTCTTCTAACATTAATACACCAGAATATGTATTTTTTCACGTAGCTGTGTGGTTGTCTTTAAGAGTAGTATTCTAGCTAAAGCCTTTGTGCCTGGCATCTGCCAGATGGAAGAAACTGACATTATTCCAAGGATGATCACAAGCATCTTAGGTTAGTTAGCTAGCTAGCAACGTTAATTATATTATCACTGTAATCTTAGTTACATGGCTGCCTAATGGGAACAGGACAACAACATTATTATTTATAGCTATATCGTTTAACTTTGTTTTTTATATCAATACTTTTATGAAAGCCATTATCTAGCTGACTAGCTCGGAAAGGGCTCTACTCGATTTTAATTCAGTTAGCTAGCAAGCTAGCTTTGGCGCTTATAAACTGGATAGCTAGCGACTACCATTAATTGAAAATTAGCTACCTAGCTAAATTTAGTTCTAACCGACTTGTAATTCAGTTTTAACTGTCAAATTCTACTATCTAGCTATTACGAAACAAATGTCTGGAGTGCTATTAGTTAGCTATGTAGTGTCTCAGGGAAACCAGTGCAACTTCTGTATTTGGGTAAATTAGCCAACATAGATTCGTTTATATAGGAAAGCGAAACAGAAACTAGACATCGTTCTCGTTTAACCAGGGCTCGTGAACTACACGGCAATTTGCTTCATTAGATGTGTAGCATTTTGAGATTAATATGTTTCGCCTCCTCATCATCTACTTAAGAAGGAAGACTAATCCTCGCAAGTGTGCTGCACTGTTTCCAACAAATGTCCCCAACCCCACACCCTAACCCTAAAACATCCCCGTATATGTCTTGTTTCCGTGTTGTCAGATGTGTGTTAGATCATATTTAAGTTAACATTAGGCTTAGATCCTTACTCCCTATGCATACTTTAAATCTTTTTCTGCCTGTAACAAATCAGAGAAATCTGGCAAAGCAGTGGAAATTAAATGTTTAGTGCTACCTTCAGACACAGCCTTCATCAGCTGTGTGTGTGTGTGTGTGTGTGTGTGTGTGTGTGTGTGTGTGTGTGTGTGTGTATTAGGGCTGTTTGTATATCCTTTCATGCTTTCTCCTGCACATTAGTCAAAATGATTTAACTAGTGATAAACAAACGAGCATTGCATTGTTGTAGCATTGGTGATTAAATGCTCCTTTCTTTAGCCCCACCACACACATGCACATGCAGACCTTGGTCTTTTGTTTGTTGTGAAAGACAGTTGTCTTCTAATGCTGAGAGCAAGCAAAACCAACATTCCCTGATGAGCCAAGTTTTTAATGTCCAAAAGACTAGACAAACCCGTGTGCTCACACCAGCATGAAACCATCTCGCTTCCAAAGCAGAATAGCAAATGCTACAATAACTGCTTGCTTTTGCTGGACAAAGGTGTCCTGCCCTTTAAAAGATGCTGAATGTTTTCATACTGATTACAGCTAAAGCCAGCCGACCCTCGGGAGTTTTCTCTACTGTTACTTGGCTCAGATACTGGCCTCCTTGCGAACTGTTAGATTCTCCTCAGAGTCATCTTACTTTCTGCCCTGGAAACAGTTGGAGCACTATATGGGTGTGTGCTAGATAAGGCCCTTGTCAGTAACACTATTCAAATTGTGACTGAATTCCAGGTTAACTAGTACCGGTAAAATGTAGCAATAAAAAAGAAAGAAGATTGTTATTTATTGTCGTAGATAACAATAGATTTTAGCTGCCGTATAAAAGCGTAGCAGTTTGTTTTTCTGATAACGTAAGTGAAATATGACTACAATTCCTGTTGGGAGAGGGTAGTTTGTTATTGCAAAACAGGTGATGCCAAGAAAAGAAGATCAGAATAGGATTTAACTTGGTTTCCTGGTGAAACATCTCAAACAAACACAAAAATCCTTAAAACAAACCGAATTAACAAAATATATAAAAAAATTAACTTTACGTTAATGTTCTACATCACTAACTAAGCGTGTATTATGCATATCCAAATTGTGCTACAATTTGTTCTTATGTTTCCAGAGGCATATTTTATGTGGTTAACAGAGATGACAAAGATGTGGTAATTTGTCTGCTCATCTTCCGGGTTAGTATGACATAGCATTCTCTGATAGAAATGTGACTTTCTAAGTAAACCCACTAAAGCCACCGAAACAGAGCTTTAAAGAGGAATCAGACAAATAAAAAAAGCTATGTTTGAAAGACTTAATGTAGCATATCAAAACAATTTACTGAGATCATGGACTAAAGTGTATGAATTGGCATTGAATGGAAAATTTCATATTTAGCCTACCTGAATAGCCTGTTGAAAATGGGAGCAGTGCTCTTTTGAACTCTATATAAAAATATAACCAACAGCAAGAGGTTCTGACAGAACCTTAATGACAGTAAAAGTCACTTCACCTTTAGGTTTCAGATGACTAAATCAGAACTCATCTTGTAAGCTTGCTGTCAATATATCCTAGTTCCAGATTGGAGTTGATTTATATCCTGAGGAATGTATACCCTGTATATGTAGTTTTGAAGAACTAGAAGCTAAAGTTTTCACAGTAGCTGGTATATTTTGACATACCTATGTCTAATTAAAATCAAAGCAGGTGCAATAAGAACAGCTGATTGTATTTCTAAGTGGAAACATAATTCTATTTATAACTTAATAATCAAACACCTGACTTCACCCTGCTCCAGTGTTAAACTTTAAAAACATTAGTGTTTTCGCTAAAGGGAAATCTCTAAATGTTTTCTGTAAACCTAATACTTTCTCCAATAAAAGGCACCCACAGTCTTTCTATTACAGCTTGATTTTAGCAATCTTTTTTTGTAAGACCTCTTCAAGGATGCGCGTTTACTGAAATCTTCATCTGAAATTGAACCTGAAGTGTGGGCTATTAGTTTCCAGGGTGATTGATTAAACACTTCATTACTAACATTTCATACCATCTGTCAGTTGGATGTACTTTAGCAGCAACTTGGATACGAAGAACTGTGTTGTTGTATGCTGAGCATTGCAGGTTTAGTCTGCCATATGATATCCTCAAACTTAGGCCTTCTTCTGGAGAGCCTCAACTACAAAGTTAGTGTCAAAATTAATCAGTTGTTGCCAAAAATCTGTTACTGGCAAATATACTGAAGATATTGTAATATTTAGAGTTTACGTAATAAAGTTCATATTTAGGTTTTATTTAATGTAGGTTTTTTGTCACTTGTAGAACTGTGATTTTTATACAAGTATAAAGAGGAATGATAAAAAACATTTAAAAATAATAATAGAATAGTAATAATATTAAAATAAACACATACTAGTTTGAAGTCTAGAAAAAAGACAGTAGCTGTCTTTCAGAGATAGGACAAAAATCAGGCTAAAACAGTGTCAGAAATTCCAAAATGAGACTAAAGACAAGAAGTTACCAAAGAAGCCCTAAGATCAAGAAGGAGTAGAATATTAATAGAACCAGAATCATCAGGACAGGAGATCATTAAGAATGTCTCTAAGAAGGGCAATTGCTGTTTTCTGGTGAGAGAGAAACCTGTCTGGAATGACTCGTCTAAGTCATTGTTTGACATATGTACCTGCAATTAAGAGCGTTAAGAAAGGGATGTCTGTGGATGGGTCTATAGTTATTAGTAGCAGTACAGACAAGAGACCATTAGGAAAAGAGAAATGTTCACAATGACCAAGAGGGCACAGATTCAGTTGTATTAAAAAGATGAGCTTATTAGTTTCTTGAAAGGTCACTTTCATTCTACACAAGTACATGTAGAAATGAAACTGCAAACTCACAGATAACTTGCATCATTTCCTGTTTTTTTTTGCTTCCTCCTTTTGTCCTTTTTGAATGTTTATCAGCAACACTAAATTTGCCTGCTTCTGTTGCAGCATACAAATGATCATTGCTTAATTCTCTGTTGCCAGGGATCCCCATGCTGCCTGTTGGGCTCTTTGCCATGTAATCGAAGTGATCTGAGCGTTAGTGCAACGGTGTGGAAATTTCCATTTATCACAAAGCTGAGAAAAGTCTCCAAACAGCCATATGTCACTGTAAAAACGAGCCCAGCCTGTGATGCTTTTTGGCTTTCACAATTCATCTGAAGTGTAACAGGCTTGTTGTTTTCAAGAAAGCTGAGATGGCTCCTTATTTATCTGTAAATGGGTCTAATGAAGACTGACAGGTTGTTTTGCTGTAATTATGTTTGTTTACTCTTGGTGGGTACAGCATCAAATACTTTGGTGTATGAATTTCTCTCCAGTTACTGTATAGCTCTTGCAAACGTTTGCATTTTCTTGTTCTTCTGTGGTGTGTGTAAACAATATGCTGAGAGTTGTATATCTGTTGGGCTTGACTGCAGTTGGTGACTGTAAGTATGAACCTAGGTATTGTGACATATGTGTTGCTTAAATCCAGTTCAGGACACACTGTGCTCGTCACTCCATGACCTCATGTGATGGCTGTGACCGTGCCACGTCCATCATTACTATTATTAATTAATGGCACAGGAGACCTGACCTCTGTACACATCAAGGCTAAGTACACAAATATTAGAAATGAGTGGATTCAGATGGTTGTAGGTCACACTTGTTTGTTGCCTTAAATTTGTGGAATAAGTGGGAATTGAAATCAAGTGGGGTGGAGTGTTTTTGAAATAGAAAGAAACAAGGCATTTCACTCTATTGGCAGTTGATCTGCCTCATGAACTTCTCTAACAATGGCAAACATTGTGAACAGAAAGGTCACTGTGTGCAGTGTGCGGGGTTAGTAGAAGAGTGACTCTCCATTGTATGAAAGCCAAGATGTTTGCCCTTAAGGGTCAACTAGCACATCATTTTGTTCTGTTTTACATGGATGCTATTGCACAACTGAAGAATTATAATGAAGTCCAAAAAAAAAAAGATGATCTATCTGAAACCTAACGAGGGTGTGTAATTAAGAGGTTGGTAGGCATATGGACTGGGCTATTTTGTCCATCACAAAAGAGCTTTGTGTGAATTATGGTGGTAATTCTATAGGCCTAACTATAATGACTGATGTTGCCATGTGGAGAAATGGGTTTGAGAGGAACATTCTGCAGTCTGGGCTTGTTTTGAAAAGGGGACATGATTTTCAGCTCTGCACTACTGTAGCTGAGTTTCATTGTGTGTGTGCGTGCGTGCGTGTGTGTGTGTGTGTACTGATGCCAAAGTATCAATTAAATTTAATGAAAAATAGAATTGTGATTAATCATTATATCAGCACCTATGTACTGAAACAATTAAATGTTAAATGCAAATGAGTGGCATTTTGGATTGAAAGTTTTTAATTAAAACACTTAGCATCATTATGTGGCTGGAAGGAACAAAATGCCACACAGATTGTATGTAGCTTTGCCTTTTAGTGCCATGCAGCAGGCTATGTTCGAATGTTTTTTGAGTACATAACAAAACTTTTAAATGTTACCCATCTGATGGTGATTTAGTGGGTCAGTGTATGTTTTTTTTTAGCACACTTAATGATGCTGTTTTCCATCCTCCCCTCAGCTTAACTACTGACGTCCTGAATAGGATTTGCGGTTCGTCAATGAGGAACTACAGGCTCATCTTTTGCCATAACCTGAAGCAGCCATAGATGATCTTTCGATTCACTGCTAGTGAGTGGAGCAGGAGATAAGGTGAACTTCTGGGTTTTTGAAGTAGAACAAGGTGAGTTATTCTACATTTTCTACTTTGTTTTTCCATTTTTCTGCTAAATAAATGGCCATGAATTCTTATTATAGTGTTATTAAGGTCCTCTGATAGTTCAGGCCAGTATTACAGTGCAAGATATGCTGATGCGTATATCCACAGCTTTCTGTTAATGTATTTTCATATCTGAACCTACAAATTAGTTGATGGTAATCTGCCGTCACAGATGGGCAAAGTTTTTTGCAGTTTCTATGACAAACATCTCATCTTAACCTGGTTTCATCAATGTGCATCACACACCCCAAATGAAGTTTGCAAAGCCCCTTCTATACGGCTGTCATCTTGCATAACTCCAGCACTAAGGTCAAGATAAGACCTCAGCTCCCAGGATAGGAGTGGCCCCTCAACACGCCTAGTTTGTTTAGCTTTTGCCTTGTGTTTGTAGTGTTTTCCTGTGCCCCGCCTGCAGCAGCACATACGTGTCAGCGGGTTCGTCATTGTGACCGTGGCGTGTGTGTGTTTCGGCCATGCAGAGCGACTGAAGCAGCCTGGCTGTGGAAGCGATGAGGAAGAGCCTCTCTCCTTCCCTCAGCGACTCCCTTAACACAGCCAGGGTGTTTGGCATCCCCCTGGAGGAGGTGCAGCAGAGTGGGCAGCCAGGGCAGGAGGTCCCCCTACTGGTCAGGACAATCGTGGAGTACATCGAAGAGCACGGTGAGTGGTGGCTTGCCTCTTCTTAGTCGGCCAAAGTGCCTTTCCTGGGTGAAGTGAATGGTGGCTTGTTCTTTTATTTACTTTTACCCCATGTAGTATTGTTTTGCTGATGAAGCTGCTTTCAAGCAGTGGCTTTGCTGAAAACACTGTGCAAAACAGACTTGAATTAAATTGAACAGCCTGGCTCATGTTTGATGGTGTCTATGACCCTTTGCTTGGTTTTAGAATAGCAAATGAACACACTTTGGTTTAGAAAGCTTTGAATGACTGCATATTTTACTTTTAGTTGTTTTAGCTAGATTCGTGTTTATTTTATTTTATTTTATTTTTTGTTCTCTAATCTTTTTCTTTTTTGGAGTTAATTTTGATTTACTGCTGCAGTTGATGATTTGTTGATTAATGATCTTACTCAAGTGAGCACAGGTACCATCAAAATATGTTGTGCTGCTGATAAACAAAAAAATTAAAAACAAAAGGGGTGTTTGTTCCAGGTAAGAAAACCTCACACAATGTCACTTCTATGAAACATTATTACCAGCTTCAGCTCCTTTCTGTCATAAAACTATGGCAATGCAAGATTCAGTCCAGATTTATCAAATGATACAAGTGTGGCAAATGCGGTTTATATATTTATATTAAGTATTGTATTGACTTTGCGATTATTCCGTAAAAACGATCTTTAAGCCCCTTGAGAATGTGGTCAACACCTTATAAAGTGTAAAGACTATAACCAAGCTGGGATGAGGTTGGAATAGAATACGTCACAGTAGGAGGTGTTGTACACTGCCACTGGACACTGGTGGCTCCTGTCCAGTTCTCTTTAATGGAGAAGCACAGAGTATACACAGTCATCAGCAGTGATGGCTTGTGAGACAGGCTGGCAAGTGACCACGTATTCCCTGTGGCATCTGGGATGTAGGAAAGCAGCTTCGGCAAAGGCAAGATGTTTTGTGTGAGATGGTGTGTAAATCAGTCTCATGAGGAAGTTGACAGTGAAAGCGGCTTTCGTTATTTCTAATCAAAATGTCTGGCACCAGAAGAACAAACTTGTTCAGCAGTTAAATTCAGAACATTGTAGCCTCTTATGATAGCCAAGCAGGCATGCCAAGGGCTGTTTCTGAAAATAGAGGCTGATTCTGCTTAGTTTAAGGACAGCTAATGGAAAAAGATTAGTGTTTGGCATATTACATTAGCGCTATTAGGTATTTAATATGAACATGCTATGCTCAATCATACACTCCTTATTTCATATCCTGTAAACACTGTCACATTTTACTTAAAGCACTTCACCACACACCTACTGTTTCCTATCTAGGTTAGCTATCCCTCTACCCTTGCAAAATAATTCATTTCATTTATTAAACATTAAAGTATTTCTCAGTGCTCCTACAAACTCTTGTCAAAATGTCACGAAAACAATAATTTTTTTTCCCCCCCAAATACAGCAAGTATGATGACGTGCTTGTGATTTAATACTGTGCCTGTGTGTTTGTTGCTTGCACGCGTGCGTGTGTGCACACTAGGCGGGTTGGACCTGGAAGGCCTCTTCCTGGTGAACGGGAACGCGGAGCGCGTGGAATGGCTTCGGCAGCGCTACGACAGCGGCGAGGAGGTGAACTTGGCGAAAGAGGCCGACCTGGCGTCTGCTGTCAGCCTGCTGCGTCTCTTCCTGCAAGAGCTGCCAGAGCCAATCATACCTGCAGGCCTGCAGGCAGGCATGCTGCACCTCTACCAAGGTACAGACTCCCCTGGGTTTCTTTTTTCTCCCAGCCTACCTTCCTTTTACCTTTACTTAAAAAAAAAAAAATCCACAAAACCTTCTGTTTAGCCTCACAGTGTCTTTCACACCTACTCTCATGAGATATATATATATATTTATTATTATTTTTTTTTAATCAGTTGAATTTTCCACCTGCCCTCTATACCATTATGTAGTCTTTACTCCAGATATGAATCATCAGCTGGACATAACTGCAGTGTTTGAATATTTTCTACACTTTCCATTTTAGCAGCTGATTATCTCTATGGATTTGGCAGTCTTTCTTGCTGCATGCTGATTGTGCATTATACATGGGCCACACCCTTAGCTTTCAGATCCTTTGCATCAGCAGACTCAGTGCCATATACAATGTTTGCATACTTTATCCTCAGTCTCACAGCTGTTTGTTGTACCCGTTTAGAGTACAACAGTGAGGAGGAGTTGGCTAGAAACATGAAGTACTTCCTGCAGCAGCTGCCCCAGGTTAACTACAGCCTGCTCCGCTTCCTGTGCCGTTTCCTGTCCAATGTGGCCTCTCTTCAGGAAGAGAGCTGGAGCGTTGGTGCGCTCGCCGCCGTCTTTGGTCCCGACATTTTTCGGTATGACACCAAGCAAAATCCCATCTTTACGCCCTTGGTAGCTTGGTTGAATTTGCACCAGAAAATGTCTGGGTGCTTCGCTTCAGTTTCGGCGAAGTGCTGGCATCGTTATGTCGTCGTATTCTCAGCTGTCTTTGCGCTCTCCTGTGCACTGCAGTTTGGATACAGACATGGATGACCTGAAGGAGCAGGAGTTAGTGAGTCGAATCCTGGCCGAGCTACTCGAGAACTGGGAGGACCTCTTCGACACAGAAGAGGACAACATTTCCACCACCAATGACTTCAGCTCCATTAATGAACAGGTATGCTTTGTTACATTTTCCTGGGTCATTTATGCCTCACTGATAAATCTATCTGGGTCAGTGCAGCCCTCTTATCTGCAGTCAACCCAGAACTGCACCGAGTCAGGTGTCGGATATGACATGATTTTCAGCTGTTGATTTTTTGCACTGTGGCAGAGCTAAAGTTCTCTGGTGAGATTTTGAACATTGTACAACTGTTGTTGCAAAGATCGAGTGGATTAACCAAAAAAGTATTAGTTAGCAGCCTGTAGAGTTTTCCTAAACCATTATAATTACCACACGGTCACTGAAAGTGATTATGAGATTAATTGGGTGATGTTTACTTCAATAGTTTAGATGTATGTATTTGTCATGCACCCACACTCAGGCAGAGCAGCTGGAAAGAAGATTTGCAGTGTTAAGAGATCGTGTCTGTTGGTTTCTTATGTAAGACTCCTGCCCCTCCTTTGGAGTGGTAAAGGCGTGCCTGGTCTGTTTTGCAGAGCCCTTCAGCCTAACCATTCTCTCACACTTGTGGAATGATATTTGCTTTGCTTCAGTTACCTTCTGTTGTCATGCTTTTGCAGGCTTTGCCTTTGTGTGACCTTAGTGCAGTCTAAGCTATTTTTTAGGACATGCTTAGGCATATTTAGGGAATATTTACTGAGAAGTCATAAACTTCCCATGATGTGAAGAACAGTGCCAAAAACAGTGGTTGTGTGATTGGTAAGGAGTCATTCTTTTGTATGAAGAAAATCACTAACAAAGTACTTGCATAATTAGATATCTACAGCAACTGTGGTGGACAGGTTGATTTTGCAAGAAACCTTAATTTGAATAAAGGCCAATGCTCAGAGAGCCTGGTAAGAAGAACAAGGACTAGTTTATCTGATCTGTACACAGTTCAGTGACTGAATGTGTTTATGAGTTTCTGGGATTCTTTCTTGCTCATGCTTTAAGGCAAGTGGCTTCAGATAGATTTGGAGAAGCCTTGTCTCACATTACCTACAGTGCTACAGTAAGGATAGAGACACAGAGAGAACGAGAGAGAGAGACACACAGAAGAGTATGCAAGGGGGGGGGGCACAAAAGGGATGAGAGAAAGAGAGAGAGAGAGAGAGAGCGCGAGGATGGTGAGAGAGAGAGCGAGGATGGTAAGAGAGAGAGAGAGAGAGAGAGAGCGCGAGGGTGGTGAGAGAAAGAGAGAGAATCCATGCACATGGGCACAATGTGGGTCAGCACATTTGGATCAAGGCCAGAGCCATGAGCTTTTAAATGGTCTGTAAGTAATATGGGTGTAAATCAGGAGACCTGCCCTCTTTCCAGCCCATCTATTGCAACTAAAACTCAATTCTGTCCCTTCTCACTTTCCTAGTTGCTGCTTTTCATGTGAATATTCAACTCAAAGAGGCTTTTGATAATATCACTGCTTTACATATATATATGTTTTATATTGTTACTTAAATGGTAAATATGATTTAGTAGATGCTGCACAATTTGAAAATGTTGCACTCCCACCTCATGAACTTTCCAAAGCTGAGTTGGCGGGGGTGCAGAATTTTCATATACTTGTCTCACCACTCAAGCCCTAGTCTTGTTTTAGGATGACAGAGTAGCTGATGGTTTGTGTAATTGACTGACCCTGCCCCACTCCACACTTTTGAGCACACCAACAGACCCATTTCAGGACTCTGTGTTGTATGTGGTAGTTGTGGGTGGATCTGAGTAGAGTTTACTATGTAAATAAGAAGAGAGGAGAGGTTGTTTGTTTGTTTTTTAACTGCTTTGGCTGTTTATTACCACATATTTATTGGTTTAGTGGTATTTAGATGTTTGGCCAAGACCAAGAGATGTTCAGACATGTCTTTCTTGAAAGTAGACTATGCAGTTCCAAAAGCTCTTGCCATCATGCCAGTGACATTTCTCTGCTGATCTTCTTTAAGGAGCCAATCACATGTTCAGGCTTGACAGAGGCAGTGGTTCGACCCATTGCCGAGCACCACCCAGGTCCAGTCTCCCTGGCAACACAAGGCGGGTTTCTTTTCCAAACACAGGCAACTGCAGAAGGCCATGGCCTTTTGTTCCTCACATTCTTATCACTTCCCACTTGCCTGCTGTGTGTAAACTCATAGTGACACATAGGCAAAGAGGGGGGAAAAGTCACTCAGCAGTGCTGCTAGGAATTTCCACACGAACACAGACAGCACCATTTGCGCCTTCATCTCCCCGAGAGTGATATGACGGCCTCACCTTCACTTGACAGTGTTTTCCATGTGTGCTAAGAGCTCTTACAGCACAGCAGCTGCTAATTAGAGGACCAGACTGCTCTTTGTGATTTAATTTGTTTATTTTATTTATTTGTTTGTTTGTTTGCTTTTTTTTTTTTTTTCTTCGTGCAATTGTTGTTGCATAATCAGACCCATACTACACGCTGACAGTGCCACCTGGACCATCAAAGTTCATTATCTGCATACTGCACACAGCCAGCAGAAGTGAATCTGCTCTTGTTTTACTCAGGCTGCTTGGTTCTTTCAGTACATCAGTGAAAGCTTCCTTCATTAACTGTGGACCACTTTAAAGGGAGCGCTAGCTCGAATGTAAGTTAGTTTAGCTGACCAGAGTACAGTAAAGCATGTTCAAAGCTACAGGCTCATTCAGTTTTGCTCTGGTTGAAAGTAATAAAAACAAAAAATAAATAAAGTAATAAAAACTCATTTGCCCTGGTTTAAAATAATAAAATATAATGTAATTAAACCAGTGTAATTATATTCCACTGAAAGTTCATGTACAATTTCAGTATGTGGCTGGACCATTGATATAACACATGGAAGGAACACTTGCCATGTCTGATTGGCTGCCACCCAGTGAGAGTTGCTCCTCATTTGCATAATGTTGAAAAATTCTGTTTTTCTCCTCTCATTGCCTGAATCACACCACTCCCTGTCCAACATTTCTCAGCACAGGACATTCGCCTGTATTCAACGAAAGAGAATGGGAGGCACTGAGAGAGACATCCACTACAATGAAATTGCACCATTACTGTAACTGCTCCTTGGAGAGTAATAGACAGTAAATAGGGCAGCAGACAGTACTAGAAATTTAGGTCCATTCTTTAGTGTTTATCTTTTGTCATCATGCTGGCAGCTGAATGATCATATGGAGCTAATTATATTTCTGCTGCAGCACAAAACCTGATTAGTAATATTGCAGTATGTGCAAACACCATCTGAGTAAGAAACAAATCTTTAGAGTGTATATTGCTCTTGAGCTGAATCTCGCAAGATCGTGTGGGAACTTCCAGTCTTGCATAACATGGTGTTCAGGACTGGCAGTGTCACTCACTGTTATGTGTTAAAATGTGGGTGACTGGCAGCATCCCCTCCTTAAACCCTCTCCAGACTAGCCAGTACGTTTGCTGCGCATGACTCATATCTGAAATACATGATGAGCTGCAACCGTGTTCAGCCAATTGTAGGGCAGCCAGATTGGTTGCCATGGCAATGTGGCAGTCACACTGCAGCAAATGTAGCAGACATTTCTGAATCGAGGCAGAAGTGAAAACAGTGGTCTAGGTGGTCCGGCATCAGTTTACCTGTACATAAAAGGATTTTTAGATCAACATAATGACTCTTTTTATTATTATTATTATTATTATTAATTTTTTTTGTAAGTTTCTTTCACTGTCTTATAAGAGCTGACCCATGGTTTATTTAATACCAGTCATGTGTATTTATAGACTTAACTGCAGATGTTATATAAACTAATCCAGCTATGTAGCCATATCTTAAGCTGGTTCATCTAAAGAAAGCCTATGTGATTGAAAGACTATTACAAAAGGGAAAATGATCAAAGGAATTGATTGGTCTGTGTTAATAATTTTTGCTTAATTTACCTTTATTATTAGCATTTTTATAGACTGATGATGTCTGGTTTTGGCCCATACTTACATCCAGTAAACACACCCACATCCAGTTCATATATATTACGGAATGACTGAAACAAACAAAAAAAAGTTTAACCTTGTCCTGGGAATAATTGTCGTGTCAGTTTTTTTTTTTATCAGTGAAATGGCAGTTTGTATCATTAAATGCAGCAGTTATACTATTTTATTATATCAGCCTGATAAAGTGCATATGAGAAGGTCATGAAATTGAGTTAGAACAGTGAACAGATCTCTTGCATTACATAACATTACATAACATTTTTAGGAGACGTGGGTACATTGTGTCCATAACACGTCGTCCACCTGAAATGAAATCCATATGTGAAAACTTGTACGAGCTGAGACTTCATCCTAAATTGTTTTCTTGACATGGCAGATCACTGAGCTCCTGGAAGACGAGAAGTTAGATGTGTGTGAGGAGCTTCCACAAGATGGCGAGGATGGCCCTTCTCCACTCTCCCCCAAACACCCTTGCGTCTCACCCTCTTCCAGGTAAAAGCACTCCATTTAAGAGCCCGTGCTTGCCCGTTCTGTCTATCTGTCGCCTCTCTTTGTCTCTCACCCTTTGTACCCCCAGTGTAAGCTTAATGTCATGAGTTTTTTACAGGTGGAGTTTATTGACATATTCAGACACATTCAGAGACCTTTTTATGTCATGTTCTTCCTGCTGATATTTTCTTACTGCCATTGCCAAAGCCTCTTAACTTTCAAACCTTGCAGTGAAACGTAGTTGGTATTTATCCTTGATTTTTCGTGTTACTGTCGGCTGGTATTAGCCTTACTGGACAGATGTGAGAAGGCCCTATTTGGCAAAATCTTATTTGGTCCCAGCTCAGCTGAGATGTGAGCTCATTTGAAGAGGACATGGGTTGAGCCTTGAGGTCTAGACAAGAACAAATCTACTGGCTGCCTGAGCCCTGGACCTCCTGTGTTCCTTGTTCCTCTCAACCTCTTCTCTCTTTGATGCTTTTTGAGAGCTGCCCCAGACCACCTCATTCTGAAGGTCATGCTGCTGTGCTGTGGCTATTTCAATGGACGTGCTTTACATTTTGAACATGCAGTTTACAGTGAACTCTTGAGGTCGTGGTGCATATGAATTGAGTGTTGGTTTCCATGGACATTCTATTGTATTTCCATATGAATTGAGTGTTGGTTTCCATGGACATTCTATTGTATTTCCATATGAATTGAGTGTTGGTTTCCATGGACGTTCTATTGTATTTCCATATGAATTGAGTGTTGGTTTCCATGGACGTTCTATTGTATTTCCATATGAATTGAGTGTTGGTTTCCATGGACGTTCTATTGGGAAATACAACAAATGGCAGAGACGGACTGATACACTCTTGTTTTTTATTATTAATGGATGGCACAAGAACTGATTCCATTTTAGATACAAACTCTTATGTGAAGCCTAGTATTGTCATGAGAGTATTTATCATAAGTGTACATTACATGTCATATGTCAGCAGGGTTAGTTCAGAAATTTGTGAGGGGCTTGCTCTATGTAAATGGTATTTTTCTGTTCTTAAAATTCGACTGCTCTTGCACACTTGTAAACAGTAGTTTCTGTGTAGTAGTACATGTTCTATTGCTTATAACGTAGCTGTATGTCTCTTGGGAGAGTTTTGAAGATGCAAAGTTATAGGCTAATAATGATGAGTGGTGTGAGGTCAAGAAAATAGCAGGAGTTTCCTGAACGTTGCACATCAGTGCACTTATTTGTTTACTCTATACGGTGCTGAAGTGCATTAATCTCTAATCCCTAAGCACAAACAGGTAGGCATGAGCACTGACCTGGAGAAGACTTTTTAAAAAGATAATCTCTGCTTTAGCAAATTAGCAGAGGTCTTACATTGTAGGTTTTTTTTTCTGATCTGCTGCCAGACTTACCTTGAAAAAATTTCCATGTGCACCATAGTCACTGTACTATAACATTGCGGGTGACCTTTGTTATTACCGTAAGATATTTCAATAAAAAGCCCATGCTTAATCACATAGCATTAAGAACATTTTCAAGAGTCTTAACAACATTCTTAACATTTGCAAGATCTTTTTTTCTGTCATGCCAATTCTATTATAGTGCTTTTTAATGGTGCTTAGTGCTCACAGCAGTCACTTGTCCTGCTGCACGTATGAACCCTACATATTGAGCAGTCTGGTTGAGTGTCCTTAAGGACGCATGAAGGGATTTCTGTGGCAGCTGCTGGAGAATTAAGACCTAGAGAGGCTAAGGTGTTCATTATTATGTACCTTGTGTACTTATTATGTACCAAGTGTTTAGGTTTGGGTGCCGAAGTCAGAATTCCCGAGTACCCATTCATGTTATATCAATCGGTGACAAATTTCAGTTCAAGCTCCGCACAACTGAAATGATGTTTTTTATTTTTTATTTTTACAGTACCAAAAAAAAGTAACACTCATAGTACCAAATACCATACACCACTACCGATACCAATTCAGATGTACCCGTCCCTATAGGTAATGGTCCAGTAATGTCTGGTTCTCATATGTCTTTAATTAGGACACCGCCAGTGGAGATGAATCCTTACCCTTTGGAGATTAATCCTTACCCATTACTGTTTTGCCTTTGTTGACACCATGAGAATTTAGTAGTACCAGTGAAATGCAAAATCTGGAGATTTGGGGTAGTAAAATGCAGAATTCCTGAGCCCATTTCCTTTTAACAAGCAAGGTTAGGCCCAGTCCAAGCTGTTCTGATATCAATGTCAATTATTATTGATGTTATTATTATTATTATTTTACATAATTGGTTAAATAAATGAATTATGTTTTTGAAGTGAATGTCAGAGCGAGACATTTTGGTCATGTCTGTGATTATTTGTTTCATCTAAAGAAAAATACTGGCTTGTATTCAAAACATGTTTTTCTTTGCCTAGATCAGGCTTATTTCATTTAGGTGGTGCAGTAATGAAGACCAATCATAAATAACAAGAAACACTCTCTTCCTTTACACGCTTGTAACGACAAGGAACTCTATTGAACCTCATTGTCTTGGAAGAGTTGTGCACGTAGTCTGCTTTTTAGATCTTTGTTCTCAGGCTTGCAGGCAAAATTTTATTAGCAAAGGAAAACGTTGTAACGCACATTTAAAAAAATGTATTCTTTACCAGTGGTTGCAACACCTTGCATTAAAAATATTGTCATACAACCACATTAACCTGCTTCCAGCATGTCGGTGCAGTGTAAAGAATGCCTGTTTTACTCATGAAGAAGCAGATTGAATGTCAGAGGGAAGAGCTAACGCTAGAGCTGTGCAGAATTACATGACGCAACACTAGATGATGCGTCAGATGACTTTGAGCGAATGTTTTTTCCCTGTTCACTGGAGAATGTACCAATGGATTGACCGAGGTGATATTAAGAACGGAGCAGTAACTTTTCAGTGGTTTTGTCTGAAGCTAACGGTAGCTAGCTTTGCTAAAGATACAGCCACTCTACCTTAGACGTGTCGGGTTCTGATTCACTTTCATGTTGTGTAGGATCAGATTGCCATAGTAGTAGACACTCGATACTTGTTGCGACATACTGAAAAATACGTTTCTAACATTTCTCTTTCTGATTTAGCAGAGCTCAAAGTGCAAGGAAAAGAATCACACGTGACAGAATTTGTTGTTTATGTTTGGACAGAATTTTTTTATAACGAATTTTTTTATAACAAACCCAACTGTGCTGCACTATGGAACAGCTTGGGAAAAGTTATGGGATAGCTTTTTATTTTATGACTTATTATTGTAGCTCATGCACACACTCACTCACATTTAGAGTAAAATGTAAATTCTCCACAAGGGGGTGCTGTTAGCACTGAAATAGCTTTGCATCAATGACGCTGTGTCCTTGTAGCATTATTTACTTCAGTGGTGTTTTCCATATGATTTTCATATGGTACATCTTCCCAGGTTTTATACAAATTTTAGAAGATAACATATTACGCTATATTTTAGCCAGCAATAATACATCTTTGTTTGTCTGTCTCATCACGCCTGTGGCAGAGGGCAATTTTTTTATGCATAATTTAAGTGTTTATAAATACTGAACCCATTAGAAAAGTACTAGTTACTGGAAGCATTATGGTTAAGTTGTATTACCTAGATAGCACTAGATTTTAGACCTTTGTTTTAAAGACAAAGAAGTGCATAGTTAGCATAGTGTACATTGCTTCAAGACACGTAGAATGGATGGCCTCTAAAGAAGTAAACAAAGGTTTCAGTTTTCAGACCTGTTTTTAGGAAAGTGCAGCAGGACCGAGTTGTTTTTCGTCCCAGATGCACTTCAAAGCTAAATTTAAACTTTGCCATAAATCCCCTTTGGCAGCTATGGAAAGTATTTTTCATATGTCCCCAAAATAAATTGAAGGATATAGATGAGTGTTCTTGAGACACTTTATTGGCTGGTGCCTGGTAGTTTGGATGTGTGAACAGCTGGCTTTGACGAGGTAGCGGAATGTGGAAGGTGGAGGGGTCACTGATTGCTCCACCCTGTCTACAGCTCCTCAGGATTGCACTTCCACTGGTTTAACAACTCACAGATTGGCCACCAATCTGTGGATCGTGAGTTGGGTGTGCAAAACAAGTGCTCTGTTGACTCAATATGCAGCCCTCAGGCCGTTATAGAGATCCATAGTGTTCCCTAATTGCAAAATGGAATTGTACACTTGATGTGACTTACGTAACATAACATATCTTCTTGTATTTTTTATTGATCCTTAAACAGTGTTTAATTTCAAACAATTTCTTAATCTCTTTACTGTAATTTAAAGATTGTATTGTTTCGATATTGTTGTTTTGGTCAAAGTACAAAGCTACTGTTAAGTGCAATCAAACTGTTACTAGTTCTTTAATTCTTCTTTTCTTTCTGTGGATACAGATGTTCTTTCACAGAACATGAAGAACTGTATCATCCTCTAATCCTCTGCCATAGTGTCATAGAGCAGCCTGTATCCCCTTGAAGGATGTATCCACTGCCAAAGTAATGCCCTGTTCTCTGTGTGTGTGTGTGTGTGTGTGTGTGTGTGTGTGTGTGTGTGTGTGTGTTTGTGTGAGTGTGACACATAACATTGTTATTCTTTGCCTTTGGAAAGGACTGAGTGATTCTGTCAGAACTAAACGAGCATGCTTCAGTAAGGGGTTAAGGATAAGTGGTATCTGGGTGCCAGGCAGATCTTTGGGTGATGAGTAGGTTATATAAAGGAGGCAACCTGACAGGTGCTGGAGTGTTTGAGCACTGCAGTGTGGGGCTGTGTGCAAGACATCCCACCCCCACCGTTTACTGGAGGAGGCCGGGGGAGGGCCCTCCTCCGCGGGGCAAGGCCATTGGCCTGTGGGGCTGCTGGTGTGGGCTGCGTCACTTAGCCCTGTATTTGTGCGAGGGTTCAGCTCGTTTACCGCAGCACTTCTCAGCCGAGTGCTAAGCCCAGCGCACGCAGGCAGCCGGCACAGACGAGACACTGCAGGATGAGCGCCGGCAGGCCGTGCTCGCTCTTCGACCTGCTCATACAGACGCTAGCTCCACAGAGCGCGCAGTCAGGATAACCCAACGCAAATCCCACAGGGCCACGGAAACGGCTCGCCCACACAAACCCAACTGTCAGAAATGGCTTGTGAAGTCCTCCTGCACAGGTATTGTGTCTGAGGAGAGCGTGAGGGTGGGGGAAAACAGACGAATCTCTAAAGAGAGATCGATTACAGAGGTCTGCTGCATTACTAAATACTGTGAATACTGAATGAAAGCTGCTCATTCATTGCTGTGCTCTGTGAAGTTGAGTGATCATTTCTTCTGAAGTATTGTAAAGTATTGTTTCTTCATCTAGTGTTGAAGAAAAATATTGTTTCTTCATCTCTCTGGATGTGTTAGCCTGGGCTTACTGGTAGCCTAGCTTTGACAAAATATTGTACGATGCCCTGTATCTGACAGGCATGTTTCTGTGCATGTATGTCATCAGAAAGAGTTCATCATTACCTCAAATTTGGGCAGTGAGAGAGCAGCAAAGAATGAATATCACCTTTCTGGGTATTGGGAATGGATGTCTATCACAGCAATGTTTATAAAAAGAAAAGGGACAAATGACGAAAGCTTGCAAAGTTGCTTAGGCTTCTGCATCTCACTGCACTGTGGTACACGCACATGCACTGTGGTACACGCACATGCACTGTGGTACACGCACATGCACTGTGGTACACGCACATGCACTGTGGTACACTCACATGTACTGTGGTACACGCACATGCACATACTGTTTTGGTGGTAGTGCATGTCTGTGAGTATGTGATCTGTTAATAGGCTGAGAATGCAGAGTCAGGGGAAGTGTATTGTTCCTGGTCCTCTCTAAGCTTTCCACTCTCATCATGAAACAGCAGACTGGTGGCAATTCTCTAAAAGACAGACAAGTACATATTTTCCCTCCGGGTACAGGCTTGTAGAGAAAGGTGTAGAGGAGCTGTGTGTTTGGTCATCATTGCAAAATTATGAATGTAATGTGGCTGAGAGCTTCACTTCAGTGTTGAGAATGCTTTGTTTAATTGTTTCAACACCATCAACCCCTCTGGACTACTTTCATCACCTTCACTGATTATCTTCACTGCTGTTGTGTTTAACCGTAGGGGAAGTCGAGTTACCTGTTATTTGTCAGCTTTAGTTATTCAGTGGGTTATGTGGTTTTGCCCTGTCTGAGAAGAAGAGGCCCACCGAATCCTATCATAGAGGTTTTGCTTTAGTTTGTCCATATAATCATTCACATAGAGAAGCAAAAACCCAGCAGTGCCCTGCTTTTGAGTGGCTGGAATCCACAGAATTATTGCAGAATATTTCAGAGGCTAAAGGAAAATCTTATATGACGGATGGTCCAATTAAATATGTACATTCTATAGGGTTCTCTCCATTCAACACTGTAGGGTTTGATACCAGGGCCTACCACATTACCCTACACTCAGGTGGGGTTTTTTGTTTGTTTGTTTGTTTGTTTGTTTTTTGGACTTTGGGC
Organism: Sternarchorhynchus goeldii; assembly: GCA_028565775.1. Lineage (NCBI taxonomy): Eukaryota > Metazoa > Chordata > Actinopteri > Gymnotiformes > Apteronotidae > Sternarchorhynchus > Sternarchorhynchus goeldii. Next base: position 5,700,377 of record JAOXYF010000010.1, read on the forward strand.
TTTAGTACTGGATTTATTTTATTAATAGTTACTTAATTGCGTAATTTGTTTTGTTAACCAGTGGACTAAAGATGCAACATATAAGCATGTCTGAGTCAAACAGACTTGTGCTCTGGGCAGAACAGTTTCCCCTGATATGTGGAAGGGAAATGGCCCTTAATATAGTTTTAGATGTTCAATATGTAGGAATTTATTTGTGAAGAGATGGATTATCATTTGGTGATATTCAAATGTGCTTCCACATTTGAGCTTCTTTTCGTGACATACCTGCATTTCTCTGTATGGCTTTAATACTCTGTAGCGTATTGACAGAGTCAGGTGTGGGTGTCTTCAGTGTCCTTGGACAGATCTATGAGACATGAGACTGCTATTTACCCATCAGCACAGTTCTGATGATACTGGCCCTGTACCACACTGCACCATATAACAGGATCATCTTTCTTAGCTGACTCAGAGAGCATGACCCTGTCATGTCAGTACTCAGGTGTTTATTTGTGTGAGTTTTGCACGTTACAATAGCCCACGGCGTCATGGCAAGTTTTAAAATCGCAGGGACCCGTGAACCTGATCCTGGTGCTGACAGTAACAAGTGTCTCCGTTATGTAAGCGGGATTCTTCACACGCCAGATCGTGTTTATGGAACCCCCCACACCCCAACACTTCCTTCCAGACACCCTCTTCCTGATCTGTTCACTGTCCGCTATCACATTTGGCTGTACATGAAACGGGCGCGAGGGCAAACTATCCTGCACCCTGGAACGTCACAGCCTGCCCCTGCTGGCAATGGCGGGCATAGCGGAATGATGTAGTAGGTGTATGAGAGGATTCAGTGTTTGTCAGCAGCCTTCAGTGCCATTCACCTGCGTTCACAGCTCTGGCAGAGTTCCTGCACTAACATAGCAGCCGGAATTAAGAACAAGAGCGCAGACGGTCAAGGACCTTTTCCACACATGCAGACGGACACATACAGGCACACTGCAGTGTGACCTCTGTCCTAATGCCTCCTTTCTCTGCTTTTCCAGCTCACACATCTCTTCCATCAGCATTCTTCCAGGATCTGCAGAGTAAGTACCGTACAGCCTGTTTCCCTTTCATTGTAGCCGTCGCTCAGCATGTGGTAACTGGCAAAAAACCTCATTCTGACAGACAAAGCACATCCAGCATGCACCTATCTGACCACAGTTTTCATGCATATACTTAATTGAGCCCATATTGAATTATCCAGCCGACCTTGACAAATGCACTGTTACATGAGGGTAGCAGACCCTAGACATCCCTGCAGGGTCTACAGGAGGCAAGGCAGAGCTGAACAAATAAGATTACACACATTAACCCATCGAAGCTTGGGCCGTTTTTGTCATGTAGACTTGGAACAGGAGACTGCCTCACTACTGTCAAGAAAAAGAGCGTATTGGTTCAGTGGTAGAAACTGATAACCTGAGATTTTATGTGCACAGTATAGTGTGATGGAGACTACTCAGCCTGTACAAGGTTCTTAGGAACAGTTTACTACAGAACTGAGTCAGGACTACAGAAACTGACGACTCACTGTAGTGTGAAATATGTCGGGCGGATAATGGTTAACAAAACAGACCTTTTTTTTTCTTTCTTAATGGGTGGTTGCGACTGTTTGCGCTGTTTTAGTTGTTACCTTAGCTTAACCCTGTTGGTGCATAGCAACAAAACAGCAGCTTGCATTGTGCGCTAATGGATGAATAGTTTTCCGGCTGGAAGCTTGCCATAAGTGCAGAGCCATACAGCTGAGATCCCATTAAGGTTTCAGCTGAACTGAACCGTCAGTGTGGGCAGTGCATTACCCTGCTGGTTGGTGTATAGATTCAGCGTACTGAGTAACTTCAGACAAAGAGGTGGGGCAGGGTTGCATGAATGCCCACAGCCGACGGGCCATTCCCCTACATCAGCAGAGTGGCCTCTCGAGGCCCTACCTGTGAAAGTGTAGTGATGGTGAAAATGTAGTGATACTCATTCAATCACCTTCACTGCCAAGAGGAGAGGGGCAGGATATTTAAAATGGTGGACTGTTATTGAGGACTCGAGGCTGGACCTCACAGGACCGCTTCATTCTGGTATGGTCTTGTAACCAGAATTGAGCAGCTGTAAATGGGTCATACAATGACAAAGTTAGCAGACTGTTTGTCCTGGCACCAGTGTTCCACTCTGGTCTATGATGATGATGTATTGTGTTCACACTCCTACATATTATGATGTGTAACTTAATGTGTATGTATTTGTGTTCCTGTGACCAATAACTCGTGATGACCGTGTGTGTGTGTGTGTGTGTGTGTGTGTGTGTGTGTGTGTGTGTGCGTGCAGTATCCTCCAGAGGACCATCCGTGCTGCAGTGGAGCAGCACTTGTTGGACCTGCAAAGCTCCATAGACCAGGATCTCAGCAGCTATGGGAACCAGGGCTCACCCTGCCAGCCCAACCAAGGGTAAGCGTGTGTACAAGTGATAATAACACACTCTATCAGATTGATGAGATCAGGTTAGTGTTATGATTATGTATTTAAACCTTATTTTAAATCTTATCTGTTTGGTGGGAATTATGAACCATATGACCCCATGTCAGATTTTTAATATAAAATGCCAAACTATATTCTCTTTCAGTAATTTTCCATACATTTACTATGATTTTTATGCATGGGTTATTAATCTCTGTTTATTTGCAAATCTCTGTCTCTATCTATGTGTGCCACCACAGAAATGGTGCCATTGAGAATATGGCAGGGACAGAAGAGGATGAAGGAGATGATGAGACTGAGTCTGGTTCTCCGAGCGCTGCAGATACAGACCAGTCTGCAGAAGCCAACGAGGTTTGTCGGCACACATGCTCGTGTCTGATCTTAGTCTTTCACCATCAATCCAAGTTCAGATCTTTCTCAAAGTGGCACGAAATTCATGCCAGTCATGTCTGCAAAACAAGAGCTGTTAGTACATGTTGCCCAGTGACCCATTCCTCTCCAGTACAGGCTATGTCCTTTGGGTCAGATAAACAGGCTGTGGACCGTTCCCTGCAGCTGCAGGCTTAGCTGCCCACCAGGCAGGGCTGCCTGGAGCTTTTTCGTCTTCACACTCATCAAACCTGTGGTCTGCATCCCTGTAGATCCCTGAAATGGGTCAGATCACTTTTAATAGAACAGAAGAATGACAGCAGCATCTGACCTGCGCCATCCCCTACACACACACACACACACACACACATGCACAGCCACACCATCGTATCGTCAGTTGGCCTTGAGAGCTTAAAGGGCTCGCGTTCAGTTATGTCTTGTTCTCCTGTATTTAAAGTACTCCTCCAACAGATTGCCTTGAGCTCTGTCTGCTGTGTGCTTGTTATTTGTGTACGCCCTCATAAAGTCACGCAAGCATTCTGTACCTGTTCCAGCTCAAGCATTCAGAAAATGACACATTTAAAGTCTTGCTTTTATGACAACAACAGAGTCAGATTGGGGGGGGGGG